>QLNU02014176.1:172375081-172397049 GCA_006491805.2 Dysdera silvatica | reverse complement strand
GCATATTTCTAATATTTAGTTAATTATGTGAATAATATAAGTTTTTATACAAGAATTTTTGCCACCCACCTGCAAGCAGTTCAAACTAGAGCTTTTTTTTATATTTGGAGAAAAAGAGGTTCCATCCTCATCCTGGATTCGAACCAGGGTCCCCACGTTTAGCCTGCGGTGTCTTGACCTACTAGACAAACAAGGAGAAGAATGAACACATTTTCTCCGTATATAAGGATGTAAGATATTATTACCCTTCACAGGGATAACACAATTGCCAAACATTGGTCAACACAGAAAAGCCTCCGGGGCGAGACTTTTGTGAGTTTTCCTAGGGGGAATTTATTATACAATAATTTTTGCCACGAAAAACTCACAAAAAATCTCGCCCAGGAGGCTTTTCTGTGTTGACCATTATTTGGCAATTGTGTTATCCCTGTGAAGGGTAATAATATCTTACATCCTCATATACGGAGAAAAATGCGTTTGTTCTTGTCCTCATTCGTCTAGTAGGTCAAGACACCGCGGGCTCAACGCAGGGACCCTGGTTCGAATCCAGGATGAGGACGGCATCTCTTTTTCTCCAACTATAAATAAAAAGCTCTAGTTTGAGCTACATAAACGTGGGTGGCAAAAATTATTGTATAATAAATTCCCCCACGAAAAACTCACAAAAATCTCGCCCCGGAGGCTTTTCTGTGTTGACCATTATTTGGCAATTGTGTTATCCCTGTGAAGGGTAATAATATCTTACAATATAATTTTTATGGTACCTATCTCTAAATATAGTAAAGCACAATTAATGACATTTTAAAATCAGTTGATATATTTTTGCAGTGACCAGTTCAAATGTTTCTTAAATGTTTTAACTTTTCTTACACTTTTACAACTATGTTCTTTGCAGATAGATTTGCTATTAGAAAAACTGAAAAAGGAACAGCAAAATCTTTTGAATGAACAAAGGTATTCACTATATATTTGCCGTGTTTTCATAAACTCTTCTGCTGTATTTTTAATTGGGAAATTTATACAGGTTTCAAATTTTAGGAAGAATGAGCTTATAATGGCCAATGCACAAAAAGAAATTTGTGAAAAGAATTCAGCCATGGAAGTGCTCACATCAAGGTATGTATTCTAATTTTTTGTTCAAATAACCCCAAAATATCACGAAAGTTGGTGCAAAAGTGAGTCATTTTACTTCCATTCCTAATACCAAAATTTCGTCTATGGACAGTGCCACTGATAATGTTGAGGTTCTCTGTCGTTTAATTGTATGAAACTTCTTACCTAACCATTTCATTCATTCATACACACACACTTAGTGATTCTAAATTATTGTTGTAATTTCACTGGCCAATAGTTTCCACTGAAAACAAAATAAAACTGGTATAAATAAATGAACGATTCGCTTAATAACGATACATTTAAATTGAAATTCACACGAACACAGTTTTTAAGTGTATTTTGATATAGCTGTAGATGGTAAAGCAGTTGATGGCTATAGTGCAGTTTGTGAATTACTTTAAATTAACCCTGCCATTTTAGATGACCAGTGGTAGTGGTCTTAAAGCTCATTTTGTGCCTAACTATCATCCTTCACCTGATCCACAGGTGTTAAATGAACTATTCAAACGTACATGTATGTGTAAGAAACACAAGCATTCAAGTGACGTCAAAATGGATAAATGGGTACTTGAGTTACATCCCACTTCACTCACATGCATCAAGCTAACAATATATCTCATGTCGCCAGTCATTAAGGATTAATTTACTAATCAAACTTATGTGCATTTCATAGGCATGCATGGAAAGTTCATAAAGGTTATTATAAGGTGTTATAGGCTCAATGGGGGTCATAGAACAATAACTCCATATATTTATATGGAAATAGGCAAAATTTCATCACAACGGGGGTGTTACAACCTCACCAAACACCCCCCTGTATACACCAGTGATCCATTTAATGTATCATCTTTAATTATTTTGCATTAAGAATCAATGATTAGTATGTTACGTTATCAATAACGTGTTGACATCATTTTGTCATTAACAAGAGTCAGATGCAACAATTTTTATCAACTTTTTTAGGCGTAGTAATATTAACACCGATGTTATGGCATGGTTAAATGGTGAAACATTCGCGAAGAAAGAAATGTTTTTGCGTTTGGTGGGGCCCGATCCCATGACCTCCCACTTTCCGGTGGGAACTCTACCAATGATAATATGTTTATTTATCAAGCCGTTAATCTGGGTCTGATTCTGATGGTAGCCTAGAATGCTTGTCTTCCTTTCTGCCTACCGTAGGGTTTGGTGCAGGGGCATATCTAGGGAGAGGTTTTGGGGTTTGTAACTCCCATCGCTATGAAATTTTGTATATTTAACATAGGAATATATGAGTTGTAGCTCTGTAACCCCTCCAATTAACCCATTAATGGCCAAGCATAGAAATTTACAGTAAAATTGCATGAAACACGTATGTTTTTTATTTATGACCATAGGAATGATATTTCATTAAAATAAATTCTAGTGTATGTAAGGGGGGCCACAGCAAAATGTTGCGTTAATGCAATGTTGACAGTTAACAATGTCAGTTCATATATAAATACAAAATTCAGGATTTCTATAGTACACAATTCATTTTTCACATAAGAAAAGTTTTATGTTATTTAAAATGCTTTTACAGATATTCCCATAATTATCTGATTAATTAACTAATAAAAATCCAATTAATAAAATTTTAATTATCTAATAAAATTATATATATTTACGTAATAGAATTCTAATTATTTAATAAAAATTCAAATTAACTGTGTACTAATAAAAATTCCAATTCAGGAATGAAAATTTCGTATATCCCAATTAGCTAATGAAAATCTTAAGTAACTAAAAAATCCTAATTAGCTAATGCAATTCCTAATTAACTAATAAAAGTCCAATAAACAATAAAAAATGAATAGCATTTTGTTTTTAGGAGATACTACGTTCAGCCGTCGGTCCCTTCTCAAGTAGTCGTAAGGTGTACCTTTGGAGCGTAAAACTACTTAAGCCAAACCAAATCACAGCATGTGGCCCCAAATTCAAGGTTTTTTTTTTTTGTTTTTAACTACAAGGAAATTGTACTAACGAGCTATAATTACAGCAGGGTGGGAAAGTGGGGGCATGAGTGTAACCAAGGGAGTAGGCGGGGAGCTTGCCCTAACTAGAAATAAAAGTTGAAGTACATTTGGGTATATTTTAGTATTTTGAATAATGTATTTAGGGTTAGCAATGATTTTTTCCCCGAGATAAAAAGCTGGCTTACGCCCATGAGAAGGGGAGGGGAGGATTTCAGAAACACTCCTATTTCATTTTCTATATATATATATATATTAATATTACTTTCTCAATAAACGTAATAAATAAAAGCTCTTTATTTATAATGCATATTGCTTCATACACACACACACACACAAATAACTAATTATTATCATTTATAATCTTGACAAATTACAATGGAAAAATCTTGGAAAATGTCAAATTCCGAAATGTATAAATGTTTGTAGATGTTTGTTTGTTTGGATGTTTTATGGCGCAAGAGCATCTGGGCTATACTGCACCACAAATGTTTATAGAACAAAGAAAACAAGATAGCAAAAGTTAGATTGCATTGTCACTACTGTCAACTGTCGATAATGCTAGTCAAAGTAAACATTCAAAGAAAGAATTTGGAGAAACTAAACTAAACCAAAAGTCATGCCGAAAGGTGCAGCCATAAGCTGACTCCGCATCCGGACAACGTTGCGTTAATGCAACATTATTTTCTTTCTTCAATATTGCGTATTTATAATTATCATTTTTTGTAATTTCCATTTTTCACAAACTGTTGACATCTGAAAGATTATGTTTAAAAGAAAAGAACGTTGATATTCGTCAATCAGCAATTAATATACTTTTTCAAAAAATGGGTCTTTGAAAGTCCCTCAAAACACTTAAAAATAAAGAATTATAAAGCAGGAAATTTAACTTGCTTCCATTTGCAAAAAGTTATATTTAGTAAGATCAAATCTTTCTGAATACGATATGCCAAAATTTGAGGGGAAAAACATTAATTAGGATATAGAAAAAAAAAATCCCAAAAATAATGTTGCGTTAACGCAACATTAGCCGAAAATGGGTTAAGCCTGTAACCCTCCCCTTATGAACTTTCTGCCTATGCCACTGGTTTGGTGGGCTTCCTAGGAAAACTATAGGTCCTAGTGCAGTATGCCTTTAGCTACCCTATGCTGTAAAATGTGAACAACTATTTATATTGCTGAGGTATGGAAGGTAAGGAGAGCGCTTGTAGATAATGGCTACCCGAGCAAGTTTATCGCTCGAAGATCTAATAATGGACATAGAGAACTTGTTGAGGAGAGACAGACTAGAGGGACGGTTGTTTTGCCATATGTGGAGAGGACTTCTGAGGAGATTGCGCGTATTCTTAGGAAATCTGACATCAGGACTTACTATAAACCTGCATCGACTTTACGTGACCTGTTGGTGAGAGTGAAAGATCGAGTTCCAATGGATGAATTGACTGGAACAATTTACCAGATACCCTGCAAAGACTGCGAAAAAGTATACACTGGCGAGACGGGAAGAACTGTTTGTACTCGTAAAAAAGAACATCATCGTGCTGTGGAGAAAGGTGAGATGACTAATCTTCTGGCAGAACATGCCTGGGAGAAAGGTCATGTTCCTGATTGGAAAAGTACAAAAGTTCTTCATAAAAATGTAACTTCTCGCTATTGTAGACTTTTTCTGGAGTCTTGGGAGACTTTTCGAATGCGAAGTAAGGCGATGAACATCGCAAAATCGATGCCTGAACCTTACCGCATTTTTGCTAGGAGATGGGGGAAAACCAGTTTCAGACAGGGGGGAAAACCCGAGTGCGGGATAGCTTTGGGGGAAAAACCAAAGTTGGGGTATAAATACCGAACACCTACACTTCCTTGACACTTTCGCTTGATGAAGGGAACAGTAGTTCTCGAAACGTTGCGAATATTTTTGCAGATGGTAAATATCTTTTACCTTCTTCATTTGTATTTCGTATATTCCGACCAGTGTCAAATTTTACTAGTTATAAATTTTCACTAACATGATCATATTATAACTTAGGTGCCAAGAACTCCGGACTAAATTGATTTCTACTGAAGCTAAGAAAGAAGACTTAATAATAGCGTTGGGTAAACGCGACGATGAATTTTCCCAGTTTCGTTCTCAGCATCAATCCATTTTAAGGAATGAGAGACAGGTAATGATAAGTCTCTTTTCCATTTTTTTTCACAATATAGTAACGTAATTGGTGTTAATATGCAGGTGATTTGAAACTCTCGGTGCACTTTGAACTTCAATGGAAGATAGGGAACACTAAAACATACCTTTTCACATTGCCCTTTGGTGTTTTGATGGCCACTGTTTGGCAATGGAGCACAATTGGTTTTTTCTCACCTTCATCATTCACTATGCAGATATTGTATGTGTGTGTGATATAGTGCATTTCATGAATGCACAGGTGGCTGATATGCACCTAGTACAATATTTGAGAATCTATGGCCTTCCAGTAGATGCAACCTTCCCGCAAAACAGAGGTAGATCTAGAGAAGGATTTCTTGAGGGGAATGCAAAATTCAATGGGACCTACTTATAACGGGCTTGCATTTAGCGAGTTATACAATAATTTTTGCCACCCACGTTCATATAGCTCAAACTAGAGCTTTTTTTATATTTGGAGAAAAAGAGGCGCCGTCCTCATCCTGGGCTCGAACCAGGGTCCCCGCATTGAGCCCGCGGTGTCTTGACCTATTAGACGAATGTAGATAAGAACAAATGCATTTTTCTCCGTATATGAAGATGTAAGATATTATTACCCTTCACAGTAACATTAACATTAAGAAACATTTGAACACTGGTCCTGCAAAAATATATCAACTGATTTTAAAATGTCATTAATTGTGCTTTGCTATATTTAGAGATGGTTACATAGGTACCATAAAAAATTATATTGTAAGATATTATTACCCTTCACAGGATAACATAATTGCCAAATAATGGTCAACACAGAAAAAGCCTCTGAGACAAGATTTTTGTGAGTTTTTTCATGGGGAATTTATTATACGATAATTTTTGCCGCCCACGTGTATGTAGCTCAGACTAGAGCTTTTTTTCTTTCTTTTAAGAGCGAGTTCTCAGGTATAGCTAAGAAAATATAGATTTTATTTGATATAAGGATTAAGCACAATACAATTTAACCACTTTCAATGAACAGTTCCTTTTTGGACACACAGTTTAATGAGACATTTAAAAAAAAATAAAATAGGAAATTATTTATTTTTGTGAGAATTCTATCATTATATGCGATTGATCATTATAACTGATTGCCACTGCATCTTTATAGAGTTGGGATGAATTTCCCTAATTCCCCCTCCCCCAATGAATCTGCCGCTGCCCAAAAAAAAGAACACTTACCAACAAACTGCTCACTGTACTCTGGAAGTTAGTTCTGTAGGCTTTTAAAGATTCAGATTCTTCGGAAATCACTAAGTCCTCATGATGCATGACCTCTGCTGCCTTTATGCCATAAAAGGGACAAATTATAAGTTTTATTTTCATTGAAAAATTATAATCTTATAATGAACGTATGTAAAATTCAAAAGAATAAACAAATATTTAATGAAATAATCTTTTATAATTGGCCAACGCAATTAAAACACATGCAGACTTCTCACATTACAGCTAGCTGATTTCAGCTTTCCAACATGAAAAGCTTTCCCATTCCAAACTAGCATATGTGGATGCCAAAGGAATACCCTCTGAGTATAGAATTGGCATGCTGATTTCTGGATGCAGCTCTACCCTCATCTCTGCATATGCATTCATAATCTAAAGGTTTTAACGTTCCCTATATCCTCACCTTGACATTTCAACAGAAAGGTTTTAATCACCCTGTATGAGAATTAAAGAAACCCTTATCTAAAATCAATTTTTCTGTTATGAATTTTTGACTTATGATCATTATTGCACTACTATTTATGGAAATTGCGACACCATAAATTAGAGATTGGATTGGCTGGAATATTTAAGAATGTGTAGAGCATCATAAATGATACAAATGATTACAGTCTTACGACCAAGGACACCAAGAGCAAATGCGGACCCCAGGCTCACTTCGGCAGGCCCCTATGACACCTTCCCTGGATTGGGCACACCACAGCATAGGTTCCTCCTAACGTGGACTCCTAGACTTCATTCGGGTCCTGGACTGCAGCCCCTGCTTCCCATTCCTTTCGTCGGCTCTGCTTACGACACAAACAAACATGACGCACATACAATGTTAATGTAAACATTACTCAGTAGGGATCAAAGGGAACCACAATTACATTTGAAAACATGCTCTCAGGGAATTTGATTGGTATAGTATATACTTATAAAAACTATGTTCTGTACATAGCATAGTAAAAATGACATAGTAAAAAAAACATTGTAAAAAAAACATTGTAAAGTTAGAGTAACTAATTGTGAAAACTTCAAGAGAGTGGAAAGTGAGTTTGTAATTTTAATTATTTAAATTTTCTTCTTCAAACTTTCATAGGAAAGACTGAAAGCTGAAGAGAACTTGCAGAATGAAATACAGACACTTAAAAGGGATTTTCAGAACAAGTGCCACCAAGTATGGAGATGATTATACATCTGTCCCCTCATAGTTTTCACAGTAATTTGTTTAAAATTTTGAGCGATAATGGAATTTTTCTCGTTTGTATCTTTCAATTCTTTTTTATAGGAGAACCTTTTTTCTCTCTTTAGATTGAAGATTATGTACAAAAGCATAAAAATCAAGAAAATGTTATCCAAAGGTTAAAAGATACGATTTTGCATTTAGAATTCGAAGCTAAAACATCAACTACATCATTTGGAGGTGAACTTGCCATTTAATTTAATATGGATGTTTTTTAAGATAATGGTAACATAGGTTGAGCGAGAGATAGAACACTCCCTTATCCAAAATGCTTGAGATGAGAGATATTTCAGTTTTGGCACTATCTGCATATGTATAAAAATGGTATTTTGGAAATGGGATTCAAGTCTAAACAGGAAATTCACTTACGTTTTATGTAATATACACCTTCGTACATACACTGATGTAATTTTATACAATATTTTCAACAATTTTCTTTATATTGAACTATCGGAAAGCAATGGTCTCAATCATTTGCATATGAGTACTTAATAGTGAAAAATATCCTATACAATAAAAAAAATGTCCTTGGCTGGGAAAGTATTTTTTTCCCTAGGGACGTTGAATAAACTAACTATTGTGCTCCTATGTTATAAGAAATTTTCCACTTGTGATATTACTCTGATACTTCTGATGATGTGACTCACTCTGATACTTCTCCAATGAAATAAATCAATGGTTCCCAAACTATGTTCCGCAAAGCATCTCCACATTCTCTGTGAAGATATTTACAAGAAAAATAAATGTGAAAAATCTCAAAATTGTGAATTTATATGGGCATGAACTCCACATTGGTAAGTATTGGGTAGAAATTATTTCATTCGTAAATAGTAAGTATTTTATACCAAAATGCATACATCATCTTAGTCAGCTATGATCAGCTGCACCTTCTAGAAACCATGTGAAAATATGTTTAAAAATACATTTCATTATCAGTGCTACTATTGTTTGTTTTAGTACCTATATAGGTGAAACTCTTTTCGCCCTTATGCCAAAAACACATATATACAAAATTGATGTTTTGAGGAAATGATATTAAAATTTTCAATTTTCTTTTTTCAGTGGAAAATTTAAACTATGATCAAAATTTAAGTTGTCTAAAACCAGAACTTTTTTCATACTTGTGCTATATGATAAAAGACCAACTAACAACTTGAAAAACGTAACTAGATAAAGGCAATCAAAAATGCATATACAGTGAAAATCGTTTATAACGACGCTGGTTATAACGACCAACCGCATATAATGATGGAATTTTTACAAGAAGTTTGGTTTGCTATTCTACTCCATACTAAATATATCGGTTATAACGACATCGTATATAACGACGAAACCTGCTATAACGACGGCGATTTTGTAGTCTACGTAGATTCTAACTAGGGAAATTCGTATCGGATATAACGACGCGACTTGACAGTCATAAATCGGAACCACGTGGGTTAGTTATCAAAATTTAAGCGTTATTCTAATCTTGTTTATTTACAAATGTCCGAGAAATTTTTATTACTGCTAAACCTGAATATTGAAGATAATAAACCTTAAAAAACACGTGATTTATTAATTGAATATCACGAGGGTCATATTCTTTAGGGGCCTATTTTATTTTTTCAGAATAAGGCCTATAAAACTCTTAAACCGGCACTGTTCGGAAGTCATTAGTATAATATAATAAATATTATTCATTAGATTTGTTTTCTACATTATATACTTTAGTATTTTCTAGAATTTTTTTTAATTTAAAAAAATAAAAAATGCTATGTATTTAGTGAGGCTATAAATATAATTTAATATAGACGGAAATTAAATTCATTATAATTAAATATATTTTTATTTAATTTTGAAACCAAAAAGTTTAATACTTTTTACTATCAAAATAATTTATAAAACTCTACAGGGCATTGCTATAGGCTACCATGATTTTAAAAAGATATCGTTTATAACGACTATCGGTTATAACGACCGAATTTTCACGGTCCCTTGCAGGTCGTTATAACCGATTTTCACTGTATGTGCCTTTTGCCTAAGGGTGACAATAGTACTTCATAATGAATTTCTTTTCTGAAATGTTCTCCATTGGTCAAAAAGAAAATGGGAGCTTAAAACATTGGAATCTTATATTATGAAGTAGATAATGCAGAAAGAAATATATACAGAGTGCATGTTGAATGAAAATAGTGCAAATAGTGGTACTCTTGCAAAGAAAATGCTCGTGAATGATTTCAGTACTGAATCTCCTCCTTTATTTCAGATCATGTTGGTTCCTTAAATGACAAATATTCTGAGATGTTAAAAGAAATTGAAGCTCTGCGACAGAAGGATGTGAGTTCCATTTTGCATTTTATCACAATAACTATTGTAAAAACCTCCAGTAATTATATTATAATCATATAATACTGGAAACACCAGTTCTTGCCGGATTGCCGGTTTAGTAGCATCGAGTATGGCCAGAACTTGGGAGAATGATTACCAGAGAATAAGCACCACGCGCAGTTGGCATGCTTTGGTGGGCTGGAGATAACATATTTATCCTGCCATTAGCGTCGATTCAATCCCAATGGTACAATAGAGCATATACCGTTTGCAATACATGCAGTGCCATTATGCATGCATGTCATACTGCAATCAGGCAGTATTTGCATTTTGTTGCCCACCATAACCTGGAGTCTGGTGCCTTATGCAAGAGAAATTGGAATTCCTTGGAAAACTAAACGTCCCGGCACAGCATCGCCTCATCTCTCCTTCCACCGTAAAACACAATAATGAAAATACTGTGTTTTGCTCATCTATTACAGATGGACAGAACTGTTCTGATTCGGTCAGTATGATCTTACGCACTTCTATAACCTTTGTGTAATTAAGAGTAGCTTAGCCTTCCTTGGACAAATAAAAATTGTGAATGAATGTCATGTGCATAGCATTGGGATAGGGCTATAGCCATCACCCTCCGTAGACCTTGGCTAGCTAAGACCGATGTGCTAGGATGTATATCTGCTTGTGTATAAGGTGGGTGGAGAAAGAAATGGAAGACAGTATCCACAACACATTGAGCTATTAGAACAACGTACAATGTTTTTATTCTGTAATTAGATTAGAAAAAAACTTGTTTGCCCTGGTTTATAATCTAATACAGTGTTTCTGAAAGCGTGGTCCATAAGATCATCATCAAATTTCAGAAGAAAAAAGTAGAAACTGCCGGCGAAGCTAGAATTTAGGTTCGGGTGAGATTTATGGAATTTCTCGTAAACATTACTTGTTATAAACGTTACTTTACGGCATTTTGTGAAAGATTTGAATCTTCTGAATACACCCATGCTGTCTACATTGCTTATTATTATTTTATTAAATTAATGATGTCATTTTCATTGTAAATTTGACAAAATAAGATCGTAACTTATACTCTCCTTATCAAATAGTGTTACTCTAAAAATTATTTTGTTTCAGGTGGGTTTGGCCACCAACCCATAGTTATAATGGCATGAACATGGACGGAAATTTTAGAGATTTTCTGCCAAAAGCCAATGCCTTTTTAAAGTAGAAAAAAAAATCTAGGAAAGCTTAAAATTTACCGAAAAAGAAGTTAAAATTAACTACAAATTATATTTCAAGGGATGAATAAATCTCTCCCGCAGGAGTTCTTATATACATATACCCACTTGATATTAACACTTTATTACTCCACAATATATTGATATTTAACTTATTGTACTCCAATTTGGGAAACAACTATGATCAATTATAGAACCAGACTAACTAATTTACAAAACAATTTTTGGAAACAACTGATGCCTAACCACCTTTCAGTACCCTTTCTCGATTTACAGTCATATTATGGATTTCTTGACATGATTAAAGACATGGATATAAAATTCTCGTACTCATGTTCAATAGAATTAAACAAAATAAGCACCAAGATCTAATTAATACCTCTTCAAACTCTTACCCACCAATATCCTACCACTAACTATACTAAATTAATACCAATATATTGCTGAATTGATATCGGGCGGAGGCATATGGGATATGCTGGCCTTCGGGATTATTGCCGTGGACCTTGACCAACTTCTTTCTGCCGATGGAAGGAAGGGCACGGAAAAATGGGCAAATGGAAAAAATGTCCGAGGAAAGAATGGCCGATCATAGAAAAAGGGGGCTTCCACAAATTTTATAATTTTACTTGCAATTGAAATAACTGCAATGTTCACAGCTGCAACCCTCTTAAAACGATTATCATCAGGGACGTATCGAGGGGTGCCTTTATCTCGGATGCTACTAAAGTCACATCTACCAAATTTTATAGACAGATAGTACACATGAGTGTCTTTATACATGACAACATATCAGGAGCATATTGAGAAGTACCGCTGCCCCCATTATTTATCTCGGCTGCTATTGAAGCCACATTTACCAAATTTCATAGACAGCGTATACAACATTCATGTGTCTCTAGCATGATAACCTATTAGGGGCATATGGAGGGGGTGCTGCAACCTCCTATTATTTATCTCAACTACTATTGAAGCCACATCTACCAAATTTCATAGACAGCGTATACAACATTCATGTGTTTCTAGCATGATAACTTATCAGGGGCATATGGAGGGGGTGCTGCAACCTCCTATTATTTATCTCAACTACTATTGAAGCCACATTTACCAAATTTCATAGACAGTGTATACAACATTCATGTGTCTCTAGCATGATAACCTATCAGGGGCATATGGAGGGGGTGCTGCAACCTCCTATTATTTATCTCAACTACTATTGAAGCCACGTCTACTAAATTCCATGTACATTTCTGTATCAAATCTTACTGATTTGTGTAGTTATATTTTCATGATAGCAATATGCAAATCGAGAGGGTTTGATAAGGATGATTTCCTTTGATGTACCAACTAATTTCTATAGCTATTTATTAAGAAATTTCATTTAATAATTATGCATTTCCTCAATTAGGAAATTAAAGACCATTACCATACTTCTGTTTCCATAACTATTTTGCCATTGTCTATTTTATCCAACCCATTTTTTCCGCTTACCATGATTATCCAAAGCCATAAATCCATTTTTTAAAACTTGTATCTTTCTATAATGAAGAAAATACGCAAGAAAGTAACAATCATGAACATAAATATTCACATGGACCGTGCGAATGCTTAGGTTAATATATTCAGAATGCAGTTAAACCTGTGTAAATCAATATAAGGGCTATATGAAATATTTCCTTATTTTAGCCTCATTTAAACGTTTTTCCACCACGAAGTGTATTAAAACATACCTACGAGCAAGTATGGCTGGGAACTCCTTCATAACTTAGCCGTTAACATATCCATAGAGCGTGAACTCAACAATGCCCTCCTGATTAATCGTGACACAGCAATTGGCAAATTTGCATCCCAAAAAGGACGATGACTTTTTGACGATGACTTTTTGACGATGATTCATTGCAAATGTTCATTAAATGAAGAAATATGTTGAAAGAAATAGCGAAAATAGAGATAAAGAGGATAATAAATAGTAGGGAATAGAAAGATAATAGGATAGTGGAGAGCAGAGATATAAGAGGATAGTAGAGATTGAAGAAAAAACAGAAATAGAGATAAAATTGCGAAGAAATATGAGAAAGTATTAATTGAAAATATCCATTTTTTCATTATTTCCGAGCCCAAATTAGCTTTGCTAAAATTTTTAAACACAAGTTGATTCCAAAGCATGTTATTTTTTAATTAGGTATTGTATAGTAGACTTCGGAGTATAACCATGAGATATATGGTGTAATTCAAATATGTATTTAAGTATTTGTTTATGTAAAATAAATACCGAAAACTATTATGCATGTCAAAATAACATACGTTTTCTATCGGAGTGTTTCTCAATTGTCCCAGAGATAGATTCCTTATTCGGAGGTTTTCGTTCTTCAAAGGTGTCCGTTAATGGAGGTTTTACTTTATATTTGTTAAAGCTAATGTACGAAAATCACACTCCCTCTTCCATGGCACCCACTGTGGAAAGCTCACCCACCCCCCCTGCTTTTGGCATGTCACTGTCACCTTTCCCAGTTACTCCAATGAAGGCCCACCCATAAAAATTTTTTTGTAACCGCCGCACCTGTCAGGAGGTAATTGAAAGCATATTTAATTAACTCATCTTAATTTTTTTTGTTATTATGTGGTGTAACTATATTATTTTACTCATGTGTGACACAAACTCTGTCAACCTAACATTTTTTCTCGCACCCCCCAGGCAAGGTGTGGATTATTTTAGATGTAATATATAAATCGTTACATGAAATAACTAAACTTATTCTAACGTTACAAACTGCTATTATTGTATTGCATTTTAACTGGCCTTACCAAATAAATATTTTTTGAATTTGAAGCCTACCAATAAATCACATAAATCGAGAGTTACTTTGGTTATGTTTTCCTTTGGGAGAGACTGGGGTGGGGGAATGAATATGATGGTGATTAAGTAGAACTTAATAGTATTAACTATAGTTGACAATCTTAATTTTAAGGCCGTATAATTTTTAATGGAGGGGGAGAAACCTTTCCTCCCAGTAGCCCACGATAAATAAAGGAATGCTTAAAGTGGTCCACGAGTGACCAAAGTTTGTGAAACACTGATCTAGAGAGCGATGAACATTTAAAAATTTTTTTTAAAGTAGTCCGTTCACTGATAAATATATAATCTACACATCATTCAGGTGGAGAGGCTGAAGGTAGAGCAATCAGAAACAGAACAACATTATGAGCAAAGGATGAAAAACTTTTTGTCACAGAAAACAGATCTGGAAAAGGTAAGCTTTCGTGCATCTGACATTTATCATAAATAAAAATTGAAATACATTAACAATGTTTTTTGCATGCATTCTTTCAAACTATTAAATATTTCTTTTAAATTTTATAAAAGTAAAAATTGAAATGCATTAACAATGTTTTTTGCATCCATTCTTTCAAACTATTATATATTTCTTTTAAATTTTATAAAAGCTATTAATTTTTATTTATTTATTTGATTGTTTGCAATATAATAATAATAATAATTCAATTCATTGCTAAATTGTGTTTAATGTGGTCTCAGAAAAGTGATGTTTATTTGTGCATACTCGTGATTTGGGTGTAAGAAAGAATCTTAACTCATGATAGTCTTCATAATAACTCATAATGGTCTTCATAAGAACTCATAATGGTCTTCATAAGAACACATTATGTACTTTCATAACAATATTTATAATAATAATAATAAAGATTCATCTATGTTGGATTGAGGGCACTGAAACATTTTATTTGAAGCAATTTTTGGCAGAATATCGTTTCGTATGAAGACTGAGGAAATAAATTTTAAAAACTCAATCTCATCTAACAAACATTAAACTGTATATTTCGTATTCACGTCTCTGGAATTATCATCAATTATATCATTTACACTTTCAAGACCCCACTAAACTTTGAAGACTCTTCAAGACTTCATTGACTTTAATTATCATCTGAAAGGTTGCACTGCCTTTATTTTACTCCCCTCTCTTGTAATGCGTACTGATTACAATTTAGTATATTTCATATGTAAGGGGATGCAGAAGAAAAAACCCATGTACAATTCTTGGGCAATGCTAAAAAAATAAATAAATAACTCTTTCAAATGTTCTTTAGCAGCAGCATTTTGAACTACATTCAATGAATGAAACGCATAAGGTAAAAAGGGGTATAGGATTTATATTCCTGATTTTATTTTGCAAGCCACTATGATTTCCACTCATATTTGCCACATTTTCATTCCCTTATTCATGTTGGGCAGAACCAGGGACTGTAGGGGGTATACATCACTCCGTAGGTCTGTAGGATTGGATCTACATTGCTTTTCAAGATTTGCCCCCTCAAAAATGTTTTCTAGATTCATCCTTGATCCATGGATGTTTTAAATTTCTAATTCGTAATCTGTTAAGAGCTGACACTTAAAAAATAATTATATGAACCTTCCACTCTGTACTGCCTGATACTCAATAAAATCCAAGAAATAATTCTATAACTGCAATATTACAAGTATCCACATTTAAATTCTCATTACAAATGCTATCTGTTCAACACAGGGCTGTAGTCAGACTGGGGCCAGGACATCTCACTCCCTCAACTTGAAAACGTAATTAGCCACCCTCTCCCTGGGAAAACGTTTTCAGTTTTAATTTTCTCAAAATAAATTATCGTAGAATTCTGTTTTGAATTTTTTGGTTTATTTGCAATTTTGTTGCAAATTTTTTTTTAATGACAACATGATTTTTTTTTGTCATAAAACCGTATCGTCAAATTCCGTTTGCAATTTTGTTACAAATTCTTTGTGCACAACAATGGAAATTGTTTTTTGACGTTAAATATGTATTTTAAACAGATTTTCACAGTATATCTAATGTGTCATGTTTTTAATGGAGGTTTAAATCTCCTTCTAGATAGTCCAACATAAGAAGGAAAATTATAAATTTTTGTATATCTGTTTGTATATCTGTTTGTATACAAGTTTTCAAGGCAATATTCATATTAAGAGTTTTATTCATGAATGTTAAAAATTAAGTTTATTTCATTGCTAAAAATAAATTTTTCACTGAAACCATTTTGAACATTTATTATATATTTCATATGTATTATTACATGTCTCTTTTAAATTTTGTTGAAGCATACAGTACTAAGAATTAATTAACTTTATTAAAACACTTTATAATCTGTATTTCCAGTATTTAGTATTATATTTTTTAAAAATACTAATAAAATATGCTAAATACATAAAAAATAATAATAAAACGTAAGTACATCGTACCTAATAAATACATCATAAAATAAAACTAAATAAATATATAAAAACTTTAACAAATTCTAAGCCCACATATATATATATCATTCTTCAGAGCCTTCTGTAAGGAGTTGCAAGCTTTAGTTAAGATTTAGTTAGCTAAATTAATGTGATTGGCATATGGCATCCCTTCAAGTATTGTCGAAAAATATCGCTTGTGTTTTTAAATTTTCAGAATCATCACACCTAGCATATATGATTGGACATTATTTATAACCATAACTTGCATAACAATATGGTGCAACTATCAATTTTTGGAAAAGTGAGAGAAGTGAGATAGAAGGTATATTAAAATAATATTAATTTGTAATTATTAATGGTAATCTTTAAAACACTATCGGCCAACCTACACATTTAGCCATTTTCTTACATGCACTACGCATTTATCAGAACCGGCACTGATCCTACTTATCCTTGCACTATAAAACACAATCCATTAAAGTGATCGTTGGCAGGTAATTATTTTGACTGTAGCAGCTTGTGGCAATTTTCTTTGACTTAATGGTGAAAACATTTTTACTGAGCTTGAACCCTCAAAATTTGCAGTATTGCATTTTTATGCCAAATTTTACATCAAATTCGATAAACATTAAGCAAAATAATGCTTTTAATTTTAGTTTAATTCTTTTATTTATATTTGTGAGATGTCACCTGCTCTTCATTTGTCCATATTCTATGTCTAGCATCTTTTACAGGAAATTGAAGGTCTCAAAGGTATTATAACGGCCGAAAAGTCACAACATAAGGCAGAATTGGAAGAACTGCAAAATCAAGCAGAAACTGAAGAAGTGAGAACTTTAATTTTATGCTATGTTATACATATTGCTAATATGACAATTTTATGTATGTATATATATATACATATACAAGGCTCGACAAATCTGTGCAAACCACACTAACCAGACAAGGATGGTACTCACCCATCTCATTAAGAAAACCTAAAACCTAATAGAAAAAGAAGATTTTCGGGACGGGTTGGCAAGCTGGACTTACAGCTTAACGAAGATCCCGAACTTCAGTCACCACAACCTAAGTCATGCGTTAAGAGCATAGGACGGCTATAGGATATATATATATTTATTTATTTACACACGCACCCTGTGTAGATGTTATGGGTTTGGATTCCTTGGAAAACTGTGTTCCGACCCAGCATGACTCTTGCGATCCTCGCATCATAAAAATCAAAATTACTAAAATGTGTAACATAGAAACATCGAATGAGCACAATTTGTTGGGAAAATGGCACTGGTAGACTTGCTTAATGCTGGGTTTCTACTAACCCGTAAATTATAAAAAGCACTATAAAACGAAGCATGTTGCCATTACAGCTGTTTTATCACTTTCATATACTGATGTTTTGATGAACCCTGTGATTTGAAGGCCCTGTTCGTTACATAGAAAAACTATTTCTATGTATTGAATATTTTTATGGAGTCTTCAACTTTGATGTAGGGGTTCCTACCATGCTAATCTATATTGGTAAAATAACGCTAATCTATATAAGTATCTATTCACTATAATCTACATAGGTATCCATTCACACTGATTTATATAGATAAAATATAATAAAGGAAAGAATATCTAATTTTTATAGTAATATATTGTACAGGAATATGTGGGCCTACTTCTTTATGCTCAAATATTCACATTTTTATAAAACGTTGTTGTGTTGTAAAATTTTTATAAATTAGTTTAAATTTATAAAAAAATATGTATTATGTAATAGAGTGGATTAAGAAATAATACTATATCACCAAATAGTTAAATATATATCAAGAAAATTAATTTAATAAAATTATTGATGAAGCACTTGTATGAAGTGATGAACACCTTTCTTTCTCTTTTTTTTTTTCACTGGTATTTTGTATTCATAATCTCCCTCATAAGGTTTCCACTTTTAACTGGATCTTAAAAATATGTAATTGACTTTTAATGATTAATTGAAGTGTATATTAATATTAAAAAAAATTATATATATTAATTAATAATATATTAGAAATAAATAAATGTTAATTATATTTAGGGACATAACCCTTGCTACTTTGGCTTAACTTCATATTTTCTCTTATTACTTACAGAACAAATTGAAAAATCAATTGAAAGAGAAAGTGGACTTCATACACACTACAAAAAAAAAAGAAAAATGAGGTAGTTAATATGCTCACAAAGATTTATCTGTGGTTTATGAATGCAACTAAGCATTCAAAAACAGTTGTAACTTATTTGCATTTTTAAAATTCTTAATTTTGTTCATACTTAGTTGTGAGTTGGTTCACAGCATTTCTATGGTTGCTTCATTGTGTTCTACAAAGATTTAGTCATGTCCTAATTGTGTTTTCAAAGATTTAAAAATGTCCAGTCTAATTGTAAATAAGACTATTGTTAAACATATTTAAATATTCACTCTTATGCTTCTAAGCCGTGTATAAATATACTGTTCTCGACATTGTACATTATTTTTATATGTTCGGTAATGCATATAAAATAACATTATGGCTATATGATTTTATATATTATCATCGTGACTCAAATATATAACTATTTCTAAAAAGATTATATAGAAAGCCATTTCCATAATGCCAAAAAATAAAAGTAATTTTTTTATGATTTAGGAATTATTTAATCATTTGTAAAATCATGATCTATAGTACTCTCTCTCTCCTCACTCTCTCTCTCTCATTGCTTGATTTTAAAGGCAGGCAAAGAAAATATGTAGATGATAACGAAAAATATGTTACATAAAATAAAATGACATTAATCAGAAATAAACAAAATAGTCATTTATAAGAATGACGTTATTCAAAAAGCTTACTGTAATCAATTTAGCATAATAATGATAATAACAAGCGAAGTAAAAAAGAAAAAAAAACTGTGACGAAACCTGTAGATCTACATGTGATAGTATTGAAAATAGCATTTGAGTAGTTATAACCACAGGCTTTAAGATTGCTGATCTTGGTTCTATTCCTAGTAAACTTGGCTGGTTGCAAATGCACTGTAGTTCAAAGGTCACGCTAATCGATCAAACCCATCGCAGATGACCCATTATGTGACAGTCTTGCCATATAAAACATTAACAAATATTGAGTGTAATCCCCAAACAGTCTCAAGCCTCCATGCACTAAACAGCAGTGAAAAATGTCATACATCGATCATGGAAAGTAACAGTGACAGTTTGTGAATTGGAAATCTGAATGTGGCTGCATGTTTGTTGCAAATGAATTGTATCTTAACAAAATTGTATGTTTAGGCTAAATAAACATGGGAAAATGGCAAAGTGAAAGAAGATATGTTTAAGCTAACATACAAAATCATACAAAAATTGTGTACCAATTAAATATTCTACCTTAACTGTAGTTTATTTTAAAAAAATAAACGCAACCAAGCAATACAAATGGACCATTTCTCTCAAAAACAGATGTAAAATCAGTGCAAACAGAATACATACTATACCAATAAACTTCTGATATAGACTGGCTTTGAATTGTTTGCAGCACCACACAGACATAGATAATTATCGTCGATGCCCATATTACATCACTCTGGATACATATGATGAAGTGTCTTGCCAAAGCAGAAGTCAATTTTCTCCACAGAATATAAGTATAGTCCAGAATTTTCTCACTAGGGTTGTGGTCTTAAGAACGTATGAATAGCTAAGTTTGAAACTAGTACAAATGAAATAAATATAAAGTTATAATTTTTGAAATAAAAATTGCAAGAAATTCTGCAGCCTTATGGATGAGCTACTACTAGAAAATGGTATCGTTCAAGAGAGCCCATATATTATGTTATTACTACTTTTAATTAGCTTCGGTCTTATTACATTTACCATCACCACCACAATGGAGGGGAGGGTGCAGCAGTACTTGTAGTTGAAAATAAAGCTCATACTTTATCAGCTGAATTTGAAAATTAGTGTATAATATGTATAATTTAAGATAATGCATTTTTTACTTATATTGCCCAATTTATTCATTAGTAATCAGCGAATGTTTATTCACTAAATATATATGTGTATTAAAGACTTCACAGGTTGAAAAGGGAGAGAGAGAGAAAAAAAAATCTCCAAAAATAATTGATTTGGAATTAAAAAAAACTTCCATGAGAAAAGGTACCTTGTCCACATATTCTAACTTTATTTTTCACATTCTGATTTCATCAACAGGAACTAATTAAAGGGCAGCTAGAAATAATGCAAGAGGTACAAAACAAGACAATGGTTCTTAGCCAGGATATCGAAGCAAAAAGTCTGGAGACTGTTAAATTGCGGCAGGTCAGTTTTTCATCTTTAAATACTTGAATACATTTAGATCGTCTTAATAACATTATTTTCAAGCAAAAAATCAACACCCTAAAGGTTGATGACAATGTTGTGGATTATAGTTTTAAACCTTGAATAGATTTTCTGGAAGCTGTTCATATTTATAGACAGTCAAACTATCTTGTTAATGATGACCATAAATCTACCCCTAGCTTCAGTATTGCATGGAAATATTTATTAAGGCCCCCCCCACCTTCTAATATTTGCTCACATTTCAATTTTGCCCTTCAAAATATTTTATGCCAGTAAGTGGCACTGCTGGTAAGCAAAAGTAGCATGAAGTCCATGGTTTACTCCAGTCCATTCCTAATGAAGAATAGCGACATCTGTCTGAAGCACCCTAACATGTTCTATCCAATGTGTAAACTATGTGCCACAATGTTATTAACCTTTAACGTTATGTTTATTCACATGCCGCTAACTCAGGTTTGATTCCCAGTGGTGGGGGAAAAAAATGCTAACTGCTTATTGCAGTCTGAGAGTGGTTCCATTGATCTTACGCAGTTTGGATTCCTTGGGAAAAATATGTCCACTGACCTACTGCGCCATAGTAGTAATGTACTTGTCTATCGTATCATTATTCCTGGTTTGTCTCCCAATGGTATCATTGAACATGTGCCATTTTTCTGCCTGCTGTTATTCATGGTTTGATTCCCATGGCGACAGTGGTTTAGAATTGTTGGAAAACTGTAGGTTCTTGCACGGCATGCCCTTACTTGTCTTTGTATTATAAACCCGAGACAGAATTATTGCGGCACGAGCAGTTTTGTCTCACAGTGTGCCGAATGTCCTAATGACACTAACATGCGGCCAAGTCCAGATACAGTCTGATCATTCACCAGTGGATGAGTTTGTGTGCTTATTATTAGGTGCTTAGATTAGGTATTTTTCAATCATCCCGGACTGCACCTGATTCAAGTCATTCTGAAAAGATGCCATTCATCATTCAGTTTGTTGACATAGAGACGCCATCAGTGGCAAAAAACACATTATTGGATTTCAAGATGCGTGCATTTCTACAAGAGAAGATCTTACAAACGTGCTCACAAACTGTCATAGTAG
>QLNU02014176.1:172345810-172369578 GCA_006491805.2 Dysdera silvatica | reverse complement strand
AAATCACAATGTATTAAGGAAAATTTATAGAAAAGTTTGAAATAAATTTTTTGTTTTTATTACAGTCAAGAGAGGAAAAAGTAATTGATATTTGTATCTTCAACTACAGATGGAGACTACATTCAATTACCCCTCCCTCTTCACTTAATAAGTAAATTTTTTTCTCAGGGTCCAACACGCAATCACATATAGTAAGTTCTCCCAGGTGAAAATGACATGTGAAATCCAAGGTAAATTCTAATACTTAAATGGGATTCAGAGCTAGCCTATTAAATGAAAAACGAGTGAAATTAGAAATTGAATAGCTTACTTGGCTTAATTTTCCTAAAACTAAATATGAGCATATATATATATATTTCTATCTTAATTTTGTGCGTGGGCTGATTCATTATTAACCTTTAGCTTACGGATGGGACACTGTATATCCCAGCAGATTACGTCCCAAAAGAACGGGGCTAAGCCATATCCCAGTGATTTTTCCCCCTTTCATATTCTTCTCAAGTCAATGGTCAGTTTAGTAGTACAAATGGTTTGATCGTGGGTGGTAACGAAATGGTTTACGAAATAAAGACCTATTGTACAAATAGCACCTTTTCGGCATCACTTCCCCTTTTTCACCCCTTTGTATGAAAGTTAACAACTTGCTATTAGATTATCAATAGGTTTCTTATCTTTCACTAACATACAATACATACATACTAAAGTTATTTGGTGTTGCTTATTTGTACTTAAGCATGTGTGTTACACCTCCTTCCTGACCCTATGTAGCAACGCTTTCAGGTATCACTTAGGTTGATTTGTATGGGGAGGTAAGAAGCGATATTTCTCAGTACGGAACAACAAATTTCTGTTTTCTAGCCCCATAAGCTAAAGGTTAAGTATTGTCTTCATCGTTGTCACACACAGCATGCTTGTATTAAATAATGTCATGAAGCGTAAGTGAACAAGGAATTTAAAATACAGAGAAAACCCGGATGTAATCTCAAAATATAAATAAAAAAAAAATCAAAACACTGTACAGGACACATATCTACCTGCTCCGAACAAAGTGTAGGACCGTATTGCCGAAGAGAAATGGGTTGATAGGACAATGATTTTTTAATATTCATTTTAGAATGAAATTTAACATTTTAAAACTGATTGAAACATTTGTTTATAAATTCAAAGCCAGTCAAAAGAGTGACAACACGCTTACACATAAAATGGTTGTAAAAGTAGGGCTTCTTATGTGACTGCATATGTGTGTGCCTACCTGCATGCATATATATAGCATAATTTAGTCAAGGTTTGGAGGCCTCCTTAAACTGTAGGTCCAGATTGAACTGGCAAGCTTAAGCCAAATCCTCTGTGTTTCTTTCATCATACTACATGTGTGATGGTATAGAAATAACATATATGGTCAATAGCAATGAAATTTCCTAGTGGTGGAAGACAGGAGAAAGATGGGACAAACCACATACACTTTGAATGTTTCTAACCTCTACAATGGACATAATTAGGGAAGGAAAGTGTGAACAACTTGCAACTCTGTTCAACAAGTACGGTGAGCACATGATTGACTTCTCCAAGTCAATTTTGTGTGCTTGAAAAGAACTTCAGACGGAGGTGGAATATTACGATACCCGGTAACTTGGTTTCGGTTTGTGTTGATTGGCGTAGGAACTGCCAAGCTCACGGTGTGTTAGAACCTACGGTTTTGCAAGAAATCTGAACTTCTGTCACTTTGGGAATTAAGCGCTGGACTGTGGATGAGAGGTGGGGGGGGGGAACAGAAAACTTTGCATAATACTGAGAGTCAAACCCAGTTTTCTTGCATGGTAGTAAGGATACCAACTTGAAAAAATATTGGGGGAGTGGGATGCTGAATCGAAAAAAAGCCACAGGTGACATAGAGTGAGTCAACCAGTGAAAAACACAGATGAGAAATATTTTCCATGTGCACAGCTCTGTCTTTCTCTCGAAAGCATGTTAGTAAAGCTCTCACAAATAATGCGAGCTCAACAGGATTATAGAAAGCGAGGTGCAAGATTTGCCAGAAGCATGTTACACACGGACCAACAATTGTCCAAGGAATCTGCACATTTTTTGCTTAGGAAGTGATTTTCAATAGGCGGCCCATGGGCTAGATCCAGTCCGCAAACAGCAAAAACTGATCTGGCTACAAAAGATAAGAAACTGGAAAAAAATTAATAGAAAAATGTTGACGCTACAAGTGGAGATTTGACATGCATGTAATATAACATCACCAATATGTTGTATATTTTAAATAATGATGTAATTTAATGAAATAATAAATTTTAAAATGTGACTTTAAAACAGTTTGTTTCTGTGTCACCTGGTGGAGTAGCAATTAAAAAATTACAGACAGAGGCTCAAATACAAAGTATAAGAAATGAGGAGCAAAATGTATTGAAAAGTAATGTAAAATATTTTTGATGATTCAAATTTGTAACTGATTGCTTGTGAGTATATTCGATTACTAAAATTTTTTTTCCTTCCAAAATTCACTTTTTGTCCAAAAATCACTTGCAGAATTTATTATATGTGCAATGCTCGATACCCAATGGGAAGGTTTTGAGCCCCCTTTCCTGCATCACTAGTTTTACAAATCTTCCAGCACTCATCTATATACATACGTGTAACTAGGCATTAATTTTGTTTTCTACAGGTGGTTTGGGGGGGGGGGCAAAGCTCTTATTTCAATACTGTTTCGTTGAATCAGAATATTCCTAGGGGGGTAAGTCTCCCCCCCCCCTCAATTAAATCAATGTCAACATGTAAGATAATTTCGTTTTCATATCTTCTGGCACGTCGACTGGGGGGGGAAAGAGAGATCCAAAGTGTCTAGTGATGAAAATGGAGAACTACGGGCTTGGGAGAGCAAAATCTTGATGGCAAATCTGTAGAAAAAATTGGAAACACTAGGCAAGACCTGGAGCATTCATATGGTAACCAAGCGTATTACTACTGGGGCACTACACAGCTTAGGTTAATAATCAATTACTAATTAATTATATTCGAGAACTTTGCAAATGATTGTTTAATAACAAAGCTGCCAGTATAAAACATAATCAACTGATGGAGTAACGAAACATCAAACAAGAGTATATCTTGCAGCATTCATTTCACCAAACACTGACAATCACAAAACGAATAAAAACAACAAAAGCATCGATCGTTCTTCGCTACTTTAACATAAAATATTGTGCAATTATATAACAAAAACATTAGACATATCAATGAAGTAAATAAATATGTACAAAATATTTAAATAATAACTTGTTGCGCTTCCAAGTATATGCGATTAAATGTCGATACAAAAACCAAACAGTGTATAATAGTTATCTAAAGAAGCACTTTTTTATAAATTATATTATTAAAAATAATTAATATTTTACCACTCAAAACTGACAAGTAATCAGAGATGAGACATATGAGTAACCTCCGTGAATTATATACAGAAAAATTTTAATTTTCTGGATCATCTAATTTTTACCAGATCTTGGCCCTTCACTTAGAGCAGTGTTTCTTAAAGTGTGGTCCACAGACCACTAATGGTCCGTGGCAGTCCATCAAGTGGTCCATGGCAGCCTATCAAATGGTCCATGGCAGCCTATCAAATGGTCCATCAACAGGATCTCCACAAAATTTCAGAAAAAAATAATAATGAAATAACATGTTTTATATCACAACTTGAAAGGTACCTGCACCACAACGAGTAAAAAAATTTGATGCAGACAATAAAATTTCTAAAAGTTAAATTCTCAGAGATGTCAATGTAGCTTACGAAATTTAAATTGGGATGTAAACTTTTACACTTCATGCTTTTAATGTTTCATTAATCACATATAGAACAAAATTATTCAGCTTATGATCTTATAGTTTCCAATACTTCCTAATATTGGGTAACCTTAATTTCAAACAAAGTATTTTACGATTTTCTTGCAGAGGACGTCCCCAAGACTCAGCCCATCCCCCAACGTGCACACTGCCTAGTAGTCCATAAAGTATAAAAGGACTACTGAAAGTGGTCTGTGGACGACCAGAATTTGAGAAACACAAATCTAGAACGTCTCCTGAATAACCGTCTACTTGTCCATTGTAGCGTCCATCTTTTAAATTTCTGTTATCTCAATTTTCATCGATTCTAATTAGCCTGAGTAGTTACAATTCTACTATATATTTGAAAAATCGAATACTAACAAAGCTTAAATCCAACTAATGCACGCTTCAATGACCAACAAGAATTGCCTTTCATAACATCATGTCCATTTGTTCAAATATACCCTGGACCAAATTAACAGGGTTAGTTTGAATTCTTCTGTATATACAAAATCAAAGCCAAAAGGCAAGCTAAACACAGAGACTCCATGTTAAGATAACTAACTTGCTGATTTAGTTCTTTTAATAGTGCACAAAAATTGTTTTGAGGGGAAAAAAAAAAGAGTGCTATTATTATAAAAAAAAACAAAAAACAACCACCTTTAATACTAAAATAACATATAAATCTAACAAGTTTGTATACAAATGAGCGTAGTAGTAGTATAGTGGACAACAGAGGAAAAATTGAGAAGGGTGGCCGCCAAAGGCGGCACTATAATCCCCAGACAGGATGTTCGAACAGCGTAACAAATGAGCATAATCAAGTGGTGATGAGCATGGCTGGACCAATCATACTCGCCAGACAAGAACGATAATACACAAGACATGAGCAAAATCCTTCATTGACTGAATTAATGAACCATTCTGCTCATCCCTAAGAAACAGGCAAAACCATCGTATTGATTCGGTTAGTGACCGATTCTGCATATGTCTAGTGCACACTAGAGGTGAGATGGGCTGGGCCTTAGCCTGAGAATTTTCATACTAGATTTAGATTTCATACTAGTTTTCGGGCATGCCCATTACATGGATGCAACTAAAGCTGAAAACTGACTTTTCTATATCAAAATTCTCCCAGGAATAAAGCTATGTGATTCGTTTTTAAGGATTGTAGAAATACATGTATAAGAAAATTTGAAGGAAATTAAATACCGTAATTTATCAATATTATTACTTTTTTTTTTAATTTAAATCATACATTAGGGGATTAAAGTTTAATTTGAAACTTACGGTTTGGACAGGCTCAGGCCTTAAAAATGAGCCCAAACTCAGCTCTAGTGCACACCGATTTCAAAAAGAAAACCTAAGAATCGTCAACTATGATAAACTGTATTTGTCAAGCCCTGGTTATGAGTATAACAAAATATTTAGAAAACAATAACTCAGAAAGAAGCATCACATATGTAAATCTTATTTTCATGGAGTGAAGTGATCGATTTCATGTATTCCCAAAGATTGGACCATAACACCAGAGACATTGCGTGTAAGTATATACTTGACACTTTTTCCCATCAAACTCTTACATATTTTCATTCAAAGTCAATACACAGAAGTTGATTTCACAATGTGCCTTCAGAACACAATTGTTCTTGGGTATAAATAATACATACAGCCGAGAATAATCATTGAAATACACATATTCTAGCAGACCGTGCACAAGGAGGAAAGGGAGATAACCCCCCATTCGAACGATACTGTTACCGTAAAACCCCACATAAGTGGACAGTGATCAGACACAAAAATTTGTTCGTAAAAAGGGATATTATTGTGGAAGGATTTCTCGAGATGGGAAATTTTTTATCCAAGTGTAAAAATGAGACTATACATTTGAGGGATGCACGTTACGAAGGGTTTCACTGTGATTGTAAAATAAAATCCCTTGTTCAAAATCAAACCCCCCCCCTTTTTTTTAAATCTTTCGTACAGGCCTGCACCCTACCATTATTCTTCTAATTACTGTTACTGAAAAACAGACACCAAAACATTGCATTTTTCCAACATAAAAAAAAAGATTGTTTTTAACAGTATAAAACAACAACAACATGGTTCCCACTCTTTTATCCTGATGAAATTCAATGACTTTTTAAGGAATTTTCAAGGACCAAATGACGTTTTTCAAAGACCTCACATTGTCAATCGCAATGTACATAAAAATTAAAAATGCAAGACATTATAAGCATAATATTGAAATTAAAGTAGTGATGTTGCTCCTTTTCAACTTGGCACACTGCCACCAAAACCTACCCTTTTCGCACCCCTTGTATTAGCTATGTTCAATAAGGGGGGAGGAAGGGGACGTGTCCGAAACACTACTGGCTTTGTTTGGGAAATAAGGAGGAATGCCTTTTCTTTTTTTTTTTTCTTGTCAAAACTTGAGAAAAATTCAAGGACTAATCATACTTTTGTCAGTTTTCAAGTACTTTTCAAGGGCCCCTAGTTGGCAAAAAAATTTAAGGATTTTTCAAGGACCATGGGAACCATGAACAATAATAAAATGAGCAACCACTAAAAGTCAACAAGAGAATAGCTACCTCATACACATATTTTGCTAAAATTACAAAATTCTAAATCAAGGAACAAAATTGCTATAAAATGAAAATTATTAAAAGTAACCCAATCCCAATTTTCCACACCGTTTATAATTTAGTTAGCGCTAAATCAGATGAGGATTTCTGCATACCTCAGAACGGAGAGGGTGAGGTAAATGAAGTTCAGCTATTAAATCAGAATCTTAGGATTTTAAACTTACTTATTACAGAGACTTTTAAGTTTGGCAAAGTATAGTCCAGATACTATTAAGCCATAAAAATCCAAACAGACAGACTTTTAAGCAATAATACTGTTAATAGCATCTTGCTTTCGATACTTTAAGCAATAAAGCTGGTGCAAATGTAAATATACAGTGATGGCTAACCAACAGCCCACAAACATTTAGAATTATTAATTAGATATAGAAAACAGTGAATTCAAACATTTTAAATCTCATTAATTCTTCCAAGAATCACATACAATTAATGCTAAAATTAAACATGCAAATTTGAAAGCATGGTGCTCATTCTGGCAAATATGGTGAGTGCCAAGTTATGAAGTCAGACTAATTTATATACAGTGTTACCTCCCAATAAGGAACACTTATGGAACTGGGCATTTTGTCCCATTAATAGAGGTGTCCCTTACAGGAGGTAACACTGTATTTTGAACCACTGCATACAATTCTGCATATTGCTCATCATCACAGCACAAAAGAAGGTTAGATGCCACTGCATATGTCTCCATCATTATAAATAATTTAATTAAAGCATACTAGCATATAGTTGATATTCTTAGAGATTGAATACTGCCCATTTTCGAATAAAATGAAATCCTTGGAAAATGTTTTGTGTTTTTTGACACATACCACATTTTTATATCGCAGTGCTAGTAATAAATTAAAATTCTGTGTTCTTCAAATTTTAATGTTTCCTTTTTTTATTTTTTTCAATTACATTATGCTAAAATAAAAAAAAAAATGACAGGCAAGTTTCATACAGACGTTCGGAAGGCTGGTTAAATTTTCATGATGTAAAGAAAGCAACGGTTTTAAAGTATGAAATAAATTAGACTTCATACAAAGATAAAAAAGTGTATTAAATATACTGAAATTGAATGTAATAAAATCAAATGAAATTGACCAATATATAAAAAGTTAAAAATAATTTCGTATTTAAAAGAACCACATAAAATGCCACTAAGGATAAAATCATATTGGTTAAAAGCTAGTTATCGCTGCTGATTAAAATTTTATAACTAAAATATGCATACTGCTTAAGGGTTGGTTACATGTGGCACACATCAAAGCATCTCCTCTCTTTAATAGATATTTATTACTAATAAATTTAACACCCACATGTTATTAGCTCAATCTGGAGCTACTTTTTGTTTAGGAGAAATGAATGAGAAGGAGAAAGAGATGCCGTCCTCATCCTGGATTCGAACCAGGGTCCCCACATTGAGCCCGTGGTGTCTTGACCTACTAGACGAACGAGGACAAGAACAAACACCCTTTTCTCCGCATATTAGGATTAATATATTGTTACTCTTCACAGGGATAACACAACTGCCAAATAATGGTCAACACACAAAGCCACCATGGCAAGTTTTTTGTGGGGGATTTTTTATTACTAATAAATTAATATATATTGGTGGGAGAAGCATGAAGGTCTGATGCAGTCTAGCCAGGATCACTTCTTTTCGACGTCATTTCACACAGAATAGGAAAAAAAAAGTATTACACAATTATCAAAAATCTGAATGCATTCATGCATGTATTATATGGAACTGTTGTTTGTTTTAACTGAGTGTTTATTTGTTACGATGTAAAAGGATTGCCAAGTTCTTGAAATGTAAAGTGAACCAGTTTTTCAAAGAATCTCAACCTCTCACCTATGTGAATCAAGCCCTGAAGTGCGGATCTATAACAAATCTCGAATTCGGTTAATACTTGACATTAATGGAGTTTAAAGACTGATCCCCTAAAACTGGAAACAAATACGTTACCTCTATGCTACTATGCAGTTTTAAAATGACAATAAAAATATATTCATTATTAAATTAAAATGACAAATTCTTAAAAATTTAATTTTGCACACTAAAGAGTGCACAACTTGTAAAAAACAAAAATGGTTTTAAACCAAACAGGTAAGTTAGTGGCAATAGAAATAAGATAATGGATATGAAAAGGATGTCTTGAAACATATTAATTGTGACAATTTTTTTTTCCAACTAGAATATACAATCCAGTACCAACTATTTCTAATAACAATAATTCTGAAAATTTTCAAAAGCATTTGGTGTGGACCAGGCAATTGGCATCAGTTCATATTTGCTGGCAGGAGGACAGCTAGCTGTATTTATGCTTCCAAAAAATGACACGATCAGAGTAATTACAATTGAGCGCCATTCACATGTTTCTCATTTATATGTCGTTTGGCTAAGAGTCTGAATCTGTCACATACATTAACTTGACTTTCATATATGTCATTTTGAGTTGATCTCTTGAAAGATGTATAAATGGTGCTCCGTTGTATAAACCAAAAGTTAAAAATACTTTTGCATACATCATTAACAACATTATAGAATACGATAAGCAAACATACTTTGATGTTTTTTTACAGATGTTCAAAATTGCATAAATTATTGCCAATAATTGGAAAAGAAACTGCAAATCTTGAATAAATACATTTTAACGAATTTATACTGAAAATTGTATTTTGTTTCTTTAAATGGTTTTTCAAAGAACGTATTTATTGAAGTGAATGCAGTTAACTTTCAAAAATAAATTGGATTTGCATATATTGCAACAAATTGACTAAATCAATATTGCAGAGTTACTCAAGTTTAAAAGTAATATAAAAGTGACATATGCAATAGCTACTAATAATGTATAATGACATCAGCAAATACGCAATTTCTCTTTTAGTTACAATTTTTTCTGATTTCTTTGTTATATCTATATAGCGAAAATTGCCATATGTACCAATATTTTAGGAACGAGGAAAAAGTATCAATATAGACACAGTTAAACGTTACACACTATTCGTCGGGACTGTGGAGGCAAGTTTCACTGTATCTATTGAAAATGTATACAACTTTTATGTTCGGAATATCTTATGCACAACCTTAGGTGAATCATAATTTAGTTTAACTGGTTCGACTGTAAATAACACAAGCAAAATATTGAGCTGCTTGAAAATTGTCTAATATACCCCCAATTGCAAAAGAAGCTTTCTAATTATATATATATATAAATTTTCTTGATAAAGTTTAATCACAGATTGATCCCTCTTTTACACATGCCCAAACTGAACCCACCCCACTTTCTCATAAATAATATTACCAGGATAAAAGTCACGACACGATGAAGTGGACTACTTGTGTCTTAGGCTAACTTTTTTCATGTTCTCCGTTCTGGAGGGTCATAAAGCACGTGAACTTATTGCTTTAAAAATATTAATGTTTTAATCAGGCATAGCATATTCATGTATGGTTACGGTTTCATTATACAATGTAATTTTAATGGATGTATTATATTTGCGAATCCAAATGAAAAGAAAAAAAAAATGCTGCATGGAGGAGATGCACATATGATAGCCAGACATCTTTAAATAATAGGTAGATTTGTTTGACAGCTAGATATATTTACACACTAGATGTAAAAATATGTTATAAACTGTGAAATTTTGCACGTGTTGAAGTCCCAAGCCTCTATAATCAAATTCCCCAATATTTAACAGCTACAATAATTAATGATGGCATAATCATGATTAAGATTATAATACGATAACAAATGATTGTACCTGGAACAAGCATGGGTAAATAATTACAAAAATCATAATTTATACATGACAAAGCAATCACAGCTACTGGAGCATAAGCTGGGTAATATTTTTCTGTAGAATCGAGTCTCTTACGGCATTGAAAACCACTTTAATATTTTCAGTGTCGATAGCTGTGGTAAAGTGGTGAAACAATGCTTTTTTGGCATCCCTCTTCGCAGATTCAAACATAGCGAGAATGAATGTCTGCACATCGGCCAAGCTCTTTGGGTCTCCAGTGAATTCTGGGAAGTATTGTGTGATGGCTGTCAAACCACTTTCTATCTTAAGTTTTAAAAGGTCAGTTTTATTTAGAAATAGAATAAACGACACTTCGATAAAAGCTCGGTGATTAACGATGGTTTCAAAGATATCACAGGATTCAACGAGACGGTTCGTTTCTCTGTCTTCCAATAGGACTTGATCATATTCACTAGACGACACTAAGAATAAAATGGACGTTACTCCATCGAAGCACTGTAACCACTTTTGTCGTTGCGAGCGCTGACCACCAACATCGACGAAACAAAACGGCACATCGTTAATAGGAATCGTGAACTCTGTAATTCCTTTGGTAGCTTTCCTGGCATGTAGGATATCCTGATTGCTGGGTATGTAGTCCTGAAATAATAATTTACAAAATTACGAAATCCTATCTAGTGAATATTAAAATTAAATACAATTTTTTTTCGGTACTTTCTGTAATAGCATCATAACAACAACAAAAATAAAGTATAAGCCAATGTCTAAAATTTCAAAGTAGGTTTTACACTCATCGAAAATTCTATTCGCCAAATTACAAAAATAAATGTTCCCAACAGTTTATAAAAACATGTGTTCTTGTAAGTTTGTCTAATCAAGTGTTTCCACTTTTCCATGAAATCTTGGACATGAAAATCTTTCAATCAGATTGCCTAAGCAAATGTTCTTATCCATTTGACTAAGTAAGTATTCTTACAACAGTGCAAAACTTAAATCTAGGTATCATGCAGGGTTTTTTATTCTCTTTATTTGTGTGTGTTCACACTTCGTGCATTACTGTATTTTGGATGAATGTAAGATGCAAAGTTTTACATTGATGACGTGGCCCTTGCTTACATCTCAATATTAAAGCTCACACTACGCAAGTGAAAATACATCTCTCAAGTGAACCTCTTTTAGTTTTTTCAATTTCTTGATATAACTTTAGCTTATAGCTTTAAAATACATTTTGTGGTTCAGGTATTTTACGCAAGTTACCATATATTAAGCAATGTTTAATAAAATTTCCAGATCACATCTGGGGGAAAAAAATTCTATAGCTTACTTATATGTCATTCGCATATTTTAATTCACGCTTAAGCATTTCAACTAGACTACGCACACCATATAATTCAAATCCACTTGGTTATGGCTATTCGTACTGCTATTCCCATTTTTTATGTTTCTGGCAATGCAACATCGAAACGTTGCAACTGATAGATTTACATAAATTATGGGACATTTGTGCTACTAATTGCTAGCAGTGCATTACGTTCCCAAATGCCAAACTAACTCTTTCCTGAAACTTTCCTCACAACCTGATACATTCATCCTATTTCCGGTTAATGGATAAATTTAGCTATTATTGATATGTACATACGAACATCTCAAGTCACTTTTCAAATGAAAGAGAAAAATTACGTTCATACAAAATAATACTTACTGGGACCACGATTCTATCAATATTTTCAAAAAAATACTGTACACTGTCACTCTGAAACAACAAAAATTTTATTAAATCTATTATATATCATACTATGGGGAGAAAAGATCGATTTAATTTACTTTCAACAAAGACATTTGCAATATTGCAGTAACCATTACATTTCAAAGTCAAAAATGGTCGACAGGCTAATAAGTAAGTATCAATTATATTATACTAATTATATACATATATATTACAGGCCATAGTACAGAACACTTACCCTAGTGCTTTTTAGCGGGAAGTGTTTCCAACATGCATGGCAACAGTGACACTCCCTTTCCACCATGTTGTTTACGTCATGTTAACAACACAGACGTCCCGATTCAGTGAAGTTAAGAAAAAAAGAGGTACAAACCTTTATTGCTCTTCATTGAATGTGTGTGGTTTTAGCTTATAGCTAAAAACGCAGGAAACAAATTTTCTGGTATATTTTGGTGTCAGCATCACCATACAAATTCGGCGAAGTAGGAGTGGAACAGTTCTTCATTCAGGATTATGGTTTTTCCTTACTTCCTTCTTCCCTACTCTTCATCCCCCTTCTTATCCTCTTCCTTCCCCTCCCTCCCTCCCTTCACCCTTACCTACATCCCTTTCCTAACCACCTGGCTATGAAGTGGGGGGGAGGAGGAAAGGAACCACCTTTCCTCCTCCTGCCCCCTCCTCTCTTCACAGCCACAACCCTACCTACACCTCCTTCCTTGCCTCCAAGTTCCTTTCCTCCCCCACCCCACTTCCATGCTTCCTGGACCCTTTCCATCTCCCTTCTCACCTATCATGCTTTTTGGTATCCGCACTGGAAAGTTTCATTCAAAGGAACCCTAGCCCATGATCTCTTCCCACACTTATATCCGGACAAAAATAATCCTTTTTTTGTAACCCACTCCAGCACATTTCTTTTCTCTTTCAACCGAAATTCCACACAAAAATACATCAACCGCTCACACATACAATTTCCTCCAACGAACACAGCCAAAACAACGACGAAACATGAAAATGCCCTTGCAGGTTCAGATGCCCATCTGTGTAACATCACACAGTCTATGACATTATAAGCCGATTTCCAAATACTTTTGACTCTTTTCAAGAGGAAAAAACCACTAGGGTATGTGTTGTACATATTATATATATATATATATATACTAATTTATATTACAGATATAAAGTTAACAACCATTAGTAAAATATTGCAATATGTGTAGCCATGTTGAAATATAAAAGCGTTGGAAACATTTGGTATAAAATTCCTTATAAAAATAATTGCAACTAAAAATAGCTACGGCAATCCCTCGAAAACCTGTTTGCGACCCCCAGGTTGGGAACCACTGAGCTAGATGGTGCATATTAACCGAATGCAGTTGGCATAATCAACCACAACATTGTGTGCCAAGCTTAAGACATGGATAGTAAAAGAGCAGACTACATGTACCGCAAACAAACAAGGAGCCACAGAGCAGAACAAGAGGAGAAAGATGTTGATGGGAAAAAACATGGATCAAATCTACAAACAGGGGTCGTTTTGACAGCCCACATACTTTAAGCTTAAGCTATATATGATCCACTATTACAAGATTTGGTAGATCGAAAAAAAAAAGGCATCATACTATGCTAGAGCCAAATCAGCGGTAACTCTACATGAAATTACAAAACCACTGCCTCGATGGCTTTTTCCGTTAACCATGTGGTAATTATGCCATCGCTGTGAAAAGTAAAAATATCTTGAAAAACTGTCCATTATTAGACTTGCATGCCACACAGTTCATACCCATAAAGCACTATGAGTAAAGTAGTAATTGATAGAAAAACTGATAGCAGTACGTGATCACCCACCATACTCCCTGGACTTGGTATCAGATTTTTTTGATTTTTTTTTTCCGCAGAATCAAAAATGCGATGAGACAGACTTGCTTTTTGTCGAAGTTGTCAAATTAAAAACAGGGTGGTTATTTAAAAAAAAAAAAGAACAGGAGCAGACTTTAAATGTTATTTTTTAACAGTGGCAAATGCAGACATGTGTACAGAGCTATAGTGGGCATATTCAAAGGGATAAAGGTTAATATGGTCAATATAAGTAGTCGCTCAAAATCTATTTATGACATAAATCCTGTCATTTGTCAGCCATGCCATTTACCTAAAGCAATATATACAGCAATACCTTGACAACTCAAAAGCAATGCAGCATGACCCTTGCTGGTCTTTGTGGCATAGAACTCAAACAAGCAACTTGAAATTTAAGAAACAGGCTTTACTCTAGAGTTATTAAGGCTCAAGGGATATTTCAAACAGAATGATAATCACTTTGGTTTATATATATACCAAGAACCTTGAGCTATTAAGAATCCACTGTATATATAGTGTTTTGTTCTTTGCACAATGAACTTACTATTTGAAATTGCAACCTTCTGTTGTAGGCTTGCCTTATGCCACCATCTTTCCAAAGTTCTTTGACGGAAGGCGCAAACTGCATAAATAAAGTCCTGTCCAAACACATACTGTTTTCGTACTTCATAACTTGGTCAGCCAAGGAAGTCCTGGAGGGATCTTGCCAAGGAAGGTCCAATTTGTTTCTAGCATCCACGAGAACCTTCATTCCTTTAACCACATTTTGATAAACCGTTGCCCTGTACTCCAACAGAGCTTCTTCTTCAAAATGCAACCCATGGATTATTTTCATTTGCTTTAGAAACGTACTTTTACCGCTTTCTCCGGCACCTAAAAGCAGTAATTTCACCTGTTTTCTGATCACATGCTTGTCCCTTTCAAGCATCTTATCTATCTTTCTTGAACGTTGGTACTGTTCGATCTCCTCTGGCCCGTGTTTTAAACGCATTATACAAAAACACGATGTAAACACCCCCGCCATTTTGATTATGAAAACCACAGCTTTTTTGGTGCCAACTTTAAATATATTTTTTTTTTTCGATACCTACAGTTGGCTGTGCCCACGTAGATTTATCTTTATCATTGCAGATGATATCCGGAAGTACTAATTTAAAAAAGAGGAAACGCTCATTTTTTAGACTTTAAGACATTTAAAGTCATATCCTAGATTGCGTTTTTACCTTTGTATTTAAGTTTGCTGTGTTGAAACAGCAAGTTGCATTCAGTTCACATATGCATGTTTTATATTCAGAACGCATGAAAATTTTATTTATTTTTTACAGTGGATATTCGAAAGGGAATTATTCAGATTGCATTTTAATTCACGGACGATCTCTATGATCTAGTGGCTAAGACACTCGAGTTCTAACCAAGAAAGCGCTAGTTCAAGTCCAATCTGAGACGGCACCATTTTGACTGCTTTAAGAAACGAAAAGAAAAAGAAGAAAAAGTCCAATTTGAGGCTTCAAGTAATAACTGCTTTGATGATAATTCTGCCATCCCTGAGTTGTCCATAATATCTAGGATCTAGATACCCATAATAGCTTGATTTGTAAAAACAATCAAATAATAATTAAAGAAATTTGTTTTTCAACAATTATATTACAAACGTAATGGTTCTTAAAAACGTAATTTCTTATATTTTACTGCATACATTTTTTTAAACTGAAAAAACAATTAAATCCATTTTACAATATCCATACTTCCACATAATGTTATGAAATTGGCAATACTTATGTTACGGCACACACCGGAAGGGAAAAAACGAAAACAAAACAAAGTTTCGAACATGTTGTGTTTACGTTTTCTTCGTTCGAAATATCCTATTACGCGATTTATTCCAAAACGCAATAAATATTATGTACTGTAAGTAAATTTGGTTCATCAGCTTTAAATTACTCTTAATAACATCGTTATAATTAATGACGATTGCCATTTATCGACGGTATTTTGCGATCCTGACAAATGCTTCATGGAAAGCTTCGCACATTGCGATTAACACCTTTTCTTGTTTAATGACGTTTTTTCTTCTTTCCATGAAAGTTTTTAAAGAGAGAAATTGCTGTATTTCGTTTAAATCAATAAAAAGTCCGTTTCACACAAATATTAGTCATTAATTTATAACGGAGATCGAAAGCTTGCAGTGGGAAGTAAGCACGTTACACAAGATTTAATTACATAGGCCAGTATTTGTCAAACCGGTTTTCGCAAGTAATTTATAAAACAGGCGAATTTTTCTAAAAAAAATCTGTAGGAGTAGAGTGTACAAGGGGGTGGGGTGGGGATTGGGAAGGGTGGCCGCCGAAGTCTGCACTGTAATCCCAAATAGGATGCTCAGACAGTGTAACCAACCGCCAAGGCGGGTTGGGGGAAGGGGGTATTCAATTGTTAACTATAACACACAGATACATTATATGACACATCATACAAAGATGCATATTTGTCATCGTATAACGCGAACCGAAACCAGCTGCGGCAGCTATGAAGAACAACCCCAGCTACTGGTCTGGAAACACACCACAGGGCCAGCCAACCTTGAAAATGAAGGTGTGGAGCAGATCAGAAACTAGAGATGGAAGGATCCAGAAGGTCAGACAGATCTAATTGATGGATGTAACCCAGATGGCGGTGGATGAGAGTTCATCCCTAAGGTGATCATAGGCCGGACACCGCAAAAGAATGTGTTCCAGTGTTTCGTCAGCACCTTCCTGACACTGGAGACACATGGATGATGGCAATCGCCTAATGTGGCGGAAAAATCTGCATATTTTGTAATTCTCTCACCAATGACAAGCCCTTTAGATTTTTCCTGAGTAAATATAGTTACAAAAGGAGTTTCGTGACTAAGTATGTGTGGCAAAAAAAAAAAAGGATTCTGAAAAGTAAAAAGGGTTTGAGAACTGCTGCCCTATGCTATACAGAGTCATGGGTGCCCATATGGGGGGCAGGGAGGGGCTCGGGTCCCCCCTTAGCCGTTCAAAAATTTGATTTCCCTGATTCTGATGTGCATTTACTTTAAAAAATTTCACCGTCACATTTTAAAATAAGGTACTTTTTAGCTTATTACTAATTGTCAAGCAGTATCAATTATTTTTGTAGCCTTTTGGTATCTTGTATATTCATTAAAATCAACAGCTTTGAGAAGGAGGTAATTTTTCTCAGCCCCAGGAAATGTTTAATGTTTCATCCCCAAGTACTCATATGGGCACCCATGTATAGATTTAGACCTCTTGGTAAACAATAGGGCCTGTCACAGCATGATCTTAGCTATCCTAACATCATAAAAGCAGGTCTGGCACCAAGGCGAGGTGAAGTGGGTATTCACCCTGAGCGGCAGATTTTCTAAGGCAGCAAAATGAGATTATTATAAAAAAAATGCTATGGCAAAGCACGAGCCATGTGCATGAGTACTATGTAGGGCAAGGACTGAAAAAAAATCATTACATTCTCAAAGCTGTCGAGAATTTTAGTGAATGTACAAGATACCAAAACGCTACAAAAATAATTGATACTGCTTGACAATTAGTAATGAGCTAAAAAGTACCTTATTTTAAAATGTGACTGTAAAACTTTTGAAAGTAAATGCATAGCAGGTTCGGGCAAATCAAATTTTTAAACAGCTAGGTGGGGCTGAACCAGTGGCGTGGACAAAAAGTTCATAAGAGGAGGGTTATAGGCTTAATGAGGGTGGGGTTACAGAGCTACAACTCATATATTCCTATGTTAAATATACAAAATTTCATTGTAATGGGAGGTTACAACCCCCAAAACCTCTCCCTGGCTATGCCTCTGTGCTGGATCCCCTCCTCTTCTCTCCCATATGGGCACCTCTACTGTGAGTGGCATAATACTTAGCTCCGGCCCTGCATAAAACACAGAATATAAATTTTCCATGAAATTTTTCAATTTTGCGAAAGTTATTTTGAATGTCTAGCGATATGAGTTGAGGTAAAATTTCAATCTTCTGGACAAATTGGGTCCAACGCAGATTTCGATAATTAATTGTAACAAGGTTACAAAGTGTGAGAAGCCTTCTCCAGACTACAAGATCAAATGACTTTTTTTACAAAGAATCAGCCTTGTCGTGCCACAGTAAGGATCCCGTTAATTCAGACCAAGTGACCAGACAAAAGAAAAAACTTCTACTAACTAACTGCTCATTGGTAGTCCAATGTTTGATTCCTCGGTGAATTTAGCCCACAAGTCTATAGTGATGCAATGTGGTAATCAGAGATGTGGTCATAAATTAAGCAGTGCAGGAATGCTCCATCCGTGGCAATATTGTTGTGGAAGAGGCTGAAGAACAGAATGGAGTGGGAGAAGCCTTAAAAAAACTTGTGCCGTGATGGTGTTTGGGCTCTACTATACCCCTGATGGTGTTGCGTTAATGTTTCTTTGGGTGCTATTAACACAAAAAATTAACTCCCACTGATATTGCAAAATGCATGCTGATTTTCCTCCCTCTGCAGGTTAGGGTTTGGTTCCTTTTGACAACAAAAGTTCGAATTACTCGGAAAACTATATGCTCTGGTGCAACATGACCTTTGTTGTCCTTATGCTATAAAAACACAAAAGGTCAAGACAGGATGTCAACGATTTTAATCATGTGCTTTAAATCAATGATTAAAATCAAACTTTGCTATTACCTTTTTTAAATCAATGCTTTAAGTTGAATTTTTTAATTTATTTTTTAAAATAAGTTCAAACTATTTTTTTTTAAATAAATCAGTGATTTAATGAAAAATGATGATTTAAATGGATTTTTCAATGCTTAGAAAAAAGTAATTTAAAATGAAAATTACTTTCTTTTCAGCATTTTGTAAAACACCGTACAGGCAAAAATTAACTTTTCTGGCGATTTCACTACAATTATTTACATACAGTTCATAGTCAACTATTCCTAAAGGTCAAAGTAGTGTGTGTGTTTATTAGGTCAAAGTAGTGTGTGTGTTTATTAGGTATTTCCTTAATCTAACATAACAGAAAATATTATTCAAATCACCAAATATTTTCAGAACCATCATTCCTCTTGGGTCAGATATAATGAATTAAGCGCGCACAGAATTGAATCTACTGAGAAAAGTGTGTTGGACTTCTATGTGTGATTGTTTGGAGAGTTAATTAAAAACTGGCCAATTTTCATTCAGATAGCCGAAGAAAATGGAGCTGTAGTAGATGCAAAAATGAACTCTGAAGTTATAAACATGGATATAAAGTGGAATGTTGAAAACCTTCATTTGAAACCGATTTCTGTTACTTTAGTTAAAGTTAAAAAAATAAATAGAATCGTTGCAGTATTTCTAAAGTAGTAGAAGTTCGGAAAGGTCTCGAAGACAGACCTTGCTTGTAGTACACCTTCGTGTGTTAAGATACTTAAAACATGCTATGAGCAAGCTGTACCTCCATCTCACTATTGCCACATTTATTATTGCCAGATTTTAAAGAACACTTGTCAAGGAGTGAGGAGGAGCAAGCAATAGATTTTTTATGAAAGAAGTACAAAGATACTGCATTATTAGGCATTGATCTTACATTTAGTAAAATTTTTTTTTATTCACATTTAGTAGTTGTACTGTATTTGAACAAAAAACAATGAAATCAATTTCCACTCCTCAGTGGCGGAAATTACTAACCCTCATAAAAGAATATAGTGGCCGAACAGGATCATATGATACTGAGGAACTATGCACATCTAAGGGAACCTCTGCTGGAGTTGAAAGGATGTTTTCAAAATTTAGACTTGTGCATAGCAAGTTCTGAAATCAATTAGAGGTGTTGAGAAGGCAGCAAAATTGGCACTTTTATTTAAATCCTTAAATGTTGGTTTTTAATAATATCATAATTGAAATCTTTAATGTATATTGTAGTTTCGATAAACAAGAAATCAAGACATTGAATATTTGTTTTTTATATTATTAAATACGTTATTTAGATATTCGCCTAATGCTTAAGAAGAGTTAATTGAATGTGAAAAGATAAGCGATGCGCTGCACAAAATAATTAATTGAATGTTGAAATCTTACATAAGTGAAGACGAATGAAAAATTTGACTCATTTCTAAGGTAATAAATCTGAATAAAAAAAATTTGATTTAAAACAAAAAAAAAATTTGATTTAAAACAAAAAAAAACATGTTTTTTTTTACACCCTGGATCAAGGTCTGTATAAATACAATTATCTTGTGTATCGCAATATTCTGTAGTACATTTCTCGTAGACATTTGATTTTGTATGTAACGATAAATTTCCTCATTATGTAGATTACCAGAAATACCAGATGACACACCAGAAAACAATCCTCTGCTTCGAACAAATTTACCTCCATCATTTTCTGAGATAGCACCAGAACATTGTGCAAAGGCTGTTGGAAAACTTGTTATTCAGTATGAATCTGGAATTCATCAGTTAGGCCATCAGCTATCGGGTATGATCCAAGATTATTTATCCGCATGAATATTTGTGTGCAGATGGGTTTGAGATGATTGGTCCAAAGGCGATTTGTCCTATCTTCAATCCTATGACCTATCAATTATTCTAAATGTGATCTCTTCAATAAAATCGTTTCTCATTTATTCAAAATTTATATTATTGTTTATTGTTATGGTTATTTAATGTATTTGATTATTTATTAATTCATGAATTGTCATTTTAATTCGGAACTTGTCATATTAGTTCATGAATTGGCATTTTTTTTATGTTTATGTCACAATTTTTCGGAGGGGGGGGGGCAGGTTAAGCATCCCTTATTTATAGCCAGTGACTAGATCTAAAGGATTTTTTGCTTAAACAACTGTATGATGTCATTTAAGGAAACGTTTGGAGGTGGGGAGGGGGGACAAAATTATAAACAGAGAGTACCTTAGAAATCAATTCCTCCTACCCTCAAAATTTCAGTGTATTATACTCTCAATATAACGACCCTCGATATAACAACCTTTCCAATATAACGACACATGTCTTTAGTCCCAGAAACATTGCTATAGAGCACGATGTTAATTTATTACATATACGTGACCCAAACCAACACCGCTATTCGTTAAAGCTACCTTTTTTGGAAAACTATAAGTTGAATTGTGAAATTGTATATTCTACAAACAACGATGTGTTTAGATTCTTTCAGGAACATTTCAACTTGGACCACTTTAAATGTGAATAAGGAAATGCCTTTCATTATCTTTATTGTGTAGATTTTGAAGATAAGGCCCCCACCGAAGTAGCATTATATTGCTAGAATAAGGGCTGGCAGCACCATTTTATGCTGATAATGATGGATTGAGGCTTACATATTCGCTTTATATCTTCGCAGGACTTATAGAATACTCTTCATGGTTTTACCCCTCTCTCTCTCCATCCAGCCATAGGTGTGGTCACGGGGGGGTGCTGATGCACCCTTATAGGGACAATACATTCCTTTTTATTTAACACCATCCCCTTATTCTACTAGTGTAACACCACTGAATTGCATAGCCATAGAATACAGGGCCATAGCCTGGAAATGTTTTTGGGGAGACCAATTTTTTTTCCTCAACAATTGACTGCAAGCAAAAACCTTTGTTTACATGAGGAGAAAACAGCATAGACTTTTCCATTTCTGCGAGAGGCAGTCTCTTATATCCCCCCCTCACCTATGGCCTTGATAGCAGCCCTAATTGTGACACCCCTAGTCATGCTTATGCTTCCGTCTTTCGATCTTGCTCAATAATAGTAAATTCCAGTATTTCATAAGATGGGAAAAATTAAAAAATAAGGGTGGGAGAGTGGGGGGGTCTGCGAACCTCAATTATTTCATCGCTACCTCTAATTTATACCAATGTTCCCCTTCTCCCTCTGATTCATATGGTAAAGAAAAAGAATGTAGATAAACTTTTTAAATACACATGTAGTAAGTATACCTTTAACTGGTGACACCAGTCGTTGTTGGATATAATCACCCCCTGATAATAATCATCATTTTGGACCAGTAGGTGATGGACTAGTCGTCCCTTTGGAACTGTCAGTTTTGGACGAAAAGTCCCTTGTCTAATTGGCGTTGGACCAATCATCTGGGATCGGTGCTAATAATGTTACATTCATCTAATGATTCGTGTAACTTATTTTGATGTAAACTGTATATTCTTTTTATCATTTGCTGTTGTTTAAATGCATTTTTTGAAACTTCCAATAAATGTAAAGGCTGGTATATTAATCAGTGGGGAGCTGAATCCAGTTTCTGGTACGCATAAACTGGAAATACTTTTTAAAATAATAACCAGCTGTTAACTGTTTTACTATATGTTAAAGAGAACATTGAGACTCAGCAAATCGTTTGTTAAACGTTTTTGCCTCTCAACGAGCCAGAACCCTGTGCATGGTGCAATGTTAATGTTTTCGCATATAATATTAGCAACAGTTAATCTTAACAACAGAGGTAAAAGAACGGTTACTAACTGCTGAAAAAAAAAGAAAAGAAGGAATGCTTACGGGCCAGCTGCTCACTTTAGTCCGGGGATTTGTTCCCTAGACCTTAAAAGATTCAGATTCCTTGGGAAAACTCTAAGTCCACGTGCATGGGTAACAGTGATGTAGTGGCAGGGTGTCCAGCTACCAGGAAAGGCGGAAAATGTACTTGAATTTTTAGTGCCTTGGAAAAGTCAAGAAATATGCTTGAAAAATTTGTGTTTAATATTTAATTTTACAGTCTACGGTGTTTTGTTTTGTTTTTTTCTCTTTGTTTTGGTTAGCCACACTGTGAAATATTCATTATGAATGGGAAAAAAACAATAAACACAAACAATGTTTTTCAAATCGAATTAAATGAAAATACATTAAATAATACATCACAGCTCAAATCTGAGCTTTGACAAATATAACAGTGATGCCAACCATTATGGATTTTCAGTTCCCATTATGCCATTGTTGACAGTTTTATTTTAAAATTACGAAAAATGTTCTAAGTGATGCAGTTTGTGAATATTTTCATATTTTAGTTTGTGAACGATCCTTACTATATTTTATGAGCATTTGGTGGCAATCTATGTCAATAAACATAACATATGTAATCGTTTATGTCGTTTAAAACTTGCTTATTCCCTGCGAAGGGGCTTAGATTTGGAGGGCTGAGTCTTTATTTACAGAATGGCCAATAACGGACCCCCCCTCCCTCACCACATCCCAGGGAACAAGGAATTGTTAGGGAAAAGTGGAGGAAATTAAAGTTATCCAAAACATCGCGATTTTTGGAACTTGGAACATGTGTGTAATCCATTCACACACCTGATCTTGTCACTGAAGAGTGTTGCCAATTTTTCTCGCCATGTTTGATCAATTTAGCAAGGAAAAACTATCAAAACTAACTAAAATCCTCTAAATTAATTAATAAATTAATAAATAAATAATTAATTAAATAATTATAAATTAAGTAAAATTCCACTAAATTTTCCAGTTTTCCCCCTTTTGAAGAATATTATCGTGGATCACCAATTTTTTAATTGATCATTTAAGAGAAAATGTCGGAGAAAGCAGATGTCAGTTATCTATTTTAGTGAATATAATAATATTATTTTTTTATGAGTTGGGATTGTATACATATTTTTTAGAAGTTTTTTTAGCAACTCCAGTTGCGTTTTTCAAGTGTTTTACCCTTACCTCCAATAAATTTAATATGCAGAACTTGATGCTGGTTGGGGCCTCCCAATTTTTAGGACTGAGCCTTGAAATCCTTGAAATGTGCTTGAATTTTTGCCACTGCTGGACACCCTGAGTGGGTGTGGCGCATTCATTTATCTTGCTGTTAACCTGGATTTTGCTCTCAATGGTGTTATGGAATGTGTGCCATTTTTCTGCCCACTGGAGTCCAGGCTCTAGTTCCCATAGCAACTGAGGTTTGGAAGTCTCAGAAAACTATAGGTCATAGTGCAGAATAGTCTTTTCTGTCCTTGTACTGTAAAAACA
>QLNU02014176.1:172317377-172345710 GCA_006491805.2 Dysdera silvatica | reverse complement strand
TCTAGCTTGAGTAAAAATAATAGTTTTTGTAACTGCAATCTAAGCAGAAAAAGGGAATCATAAAGTTTTTCCGGATTCAAAGGCCTATAATTTCTAAGAAATACTGCTATTAAAAAATCTAAACAATTTGGATTTTTGTTATCTCTGGTAGTACATCTAATGAGCCAAATTTAAAAACTTTGATTACTTTTGACACAGAATGACCTTTTAAATCAATACCATTATACCTTTTTTGGGGGGGGTGATTTAGATGAGTTAAAAAAAAAAAGATTGAGAAATTTTTTATGCATGTGTAAACAGCCAAGAAAAGGTCAAGAAATTAGGTTTTTTAATTTTAGTAGACACCCTGATGCATTTATTTTGAAATTGTTTATTTATTCGTTCATTTTTTGGCAATATATTGACACATTCGTTTTTTTTATCCTAACTTTATTTTCATATTCATTATGTCTCATAATTTTTTTGTGTTTAGTTTATTTAAAATTTTCTTATATATTCATTTTATATAATTAATTTTCTCGCAGTTGCAGATGGTATTTATTTTTGAAAGTGTGTGAAATTTGAAGTATTGAGCAATTTATATGTTTACGAGTTTGGTTTTCCTTTAACCCTACTTGAAACAATCTCCATTTTTTTCAGCTTTACCCAAGAATTTTAAAAGCGAAAAGAGAGCAATATTTATCGCTTCCTATTTACCATGCCTTTAAGGTAATTTACCTTTATATGAGTATTTATTGATACGGTGAATATTCGCTTACGTATATTGGTGGTCTATTACAATGGATCTAAGAGATCTTTTCTTTAAACCCATTTTATTCCATGGATCCCTTTTTCAGATTTTTGGTTGTTATCTTACCTGATTGCATTATATTAGGGTTAGCGATATGCTGGCATGTGTTTCTTCGCAGGAACTAAAAGTTGATGAACGGCTGCTGCCAGAGCCTGTGCGAAGGATAGTGAATAAACATTTGTTGGAATCTCAACTTTCTGGTATCGAGTTGGCGGAGAAATCAGCAAAGCAGTTTGAAACTCTCCTCGTGAAATTGAATGGCCATAAGATGAATTACAGGTAACTTTTATGGTTTGAATTTATTAAACATGTTGCATGTATGAAAGGTATCTACATAGTGGATGATGCCTGATGTTTAGCGAAACTGTCCAACTGAATTTAAACGATTAGGTTAGTGCATAAACGAGTGCAAATTTTCTCTTCCTTGGTAAACATATGTAGTATGAAATGAGTCGTTACTTTTCAAAGATGGCCATATGACAATGCTTTTATCTACTATACAGACAGTGGCGATGAACCTTGCTGCCATGACCGTATGGTGGCATTTGTCTAGCATACCATTGATCGGTGTTTGTTTGAGTGGCACTGTAGAATGTATGCCATATTTTCTGCTCACTGTGGTCTAGGGTTTGTTTTTCTGAGCAACAGAGGTCTAGGTCCTAGAGTACAGCATAATTGTCTTTTCACCAAAGGATGCAAACGAACCTGCTAGTGCTAAACGCTTGTTGATTTTTTTACTGACTTGTATCTGTGTAACGCTTGTTCATTACCCATGCTGTGAATAATAATTAAAGTTACTATTATTTTTAATTGAGTGACAATAATTTAATTTGTAATGTTCTGCAAATGGCAGCCTGATCTTTGCCGAAATAATATTTAATGATGTGTCAACTTATTTAATTACAATGCAGTTTGCACTGATTTCTTTTTTAAATGCAATTTGAATGGTCTGTTGTTTTTGTGATAAATTCTCAAATATAGATTTATATACCTATATATCTTTATATACTTATATGCCTTTTTATACTTATATGCCTTTACATACTTATATGCCTTTTTATACTTATATGTATTTATATACTTAAATGTAGATTTCCATGGATTTTGTTTTGAAATCCCTGACGGTGTACTTTTGCTTTTAGAAATAAACTGATGCATTGCACAGCCAGGTTTTCACAGCCTCTCACCATGAATGACGTCCAAAATTTCCCTAAAGATTTTTTAAGCCAAATCTCTCAGGATCCGTAAGTTCTTAATTTTCCTTATGTTTAATGTTTTTTAAACACATTCTCTCCCTCTCTCTCTGTTCATACTAAATATAACGTAAATTTTTTATTAATGAAGGCAAACATAAATGTAAATATTTATTTATTACAGTATGTGCCCTTGAAGATATCGGTATTGATGAAATGCAATAGTTCCATTCAGTTGAAAATAATATATATTAAAACATATAAATCTTTCTTTTTATATATAGAACATATAAATCATAAAATGTTTGGAATATTTCATTAATACATGCCAAAAATTAAATACAATATTTACAGAAATTTAGTACTCCTTTTTAGTGGAGCCTTCATGGCATGTATGTGCACTTCAATGGTAAACAGAAGACTGATTATTATTTTAGAATTCGAAATGCAGTTAACAAATACCGTTGCCAAATACAAAAAGCAAACTTATAATATATATTTTGTCAGATACAGAAAGTGAAATTATGTACATTTGGAAAACATAAAATAAAAGGAAATAATTTGGCATTGGGCCAGTTTTAGAAATTGGACATTAAATTTGCTTTTCTTGCATTTGTAAGTAGCAGCAGTTAAAAAAAAGCTTGCGAAGTGAATGTATAGCCTTTCTATTGTGGTTATGTACACCCTCACAAATTACAATAGGAATTAACAAGTATGAATTATATTAATTTGAAGGTAACATCTAAACTTGAGAGAAAGAAGTAGACCACCAGAGCATGAATCCAGGACCTTCCAATTACATTTCTCTCTACTAACCTATCTCAGTTAGTAGAGCATCCTATATTCTCATTCAAAAACCGTTTAGTATACAAAAAGAGATATTTTTATAAAAAACAAAATATAACAAACACTTTTTGTTATTCTTTACAAAAATAGAATATGATCTCCCTTATGTACTCTATATGAAAAGATTGCTTCACATTCTAGTTCAAGTCCCGTGTTGGTCCAGTGGTAACCTGTTTACCTAGCATGTCATTAACCCGGGTTCGACTCCAACAGCCTTCCAAGGTGGCGTGAGTGCAACGCCTCCTAGTGCGCCGCTAATCCGGGTTCGACTCCCAGCAGTGCAAAGAACGCTTACTCAGAGATCTCATAAAGATCGCACTGCTCACTGTAGTCCGGGGTTTGGTTCCCTAGGCCTTAAGAGGTTCGGATTCCTCGGAAAACAGTAGGTCCCGGCGCAGCATGACCATTGTAGTCTTTGAGCCGTAAAACCACAAAACAAACAAACGCACTCCCAACAGTACCAAGAAAGCTTACCAGCTAATAACTCACTATAGTCTGGAGTTTGGTTCCCTGGGTTTTAAAAGGTTCGGATTCCTCGGAAAACCATAGGTTCTGATGTAGAATGAACCTTGTTATCCTTTCACTGTAATAAATAAACATTCTAGTGTAATTGGATGTAATTTAGCACATGCAAAATTCTATACCAAATGCGTAAATATATCAATGTCATATTGTTTTTAGTTCCAATGCTTTGAATGGCCCGTGGTATATCACGCTTTCCCCGACAATTTACCAAATATTTATGGAGCTCTGTGAAAATCGTTTGCTGAGGTGGAATGTATGGCATGCGAAACACATTCGAGCATCATCCATTTCTGGACAACAGCTGAATAACAGCCTTGAAATTGATGAGATACGAAACAAAAGGTAAATTTGTCGATTACTCTGTGATGTCATTCACATTTTTCTTTCCTTTGCCCCACAGTAGACTCCGTTTTAACCGCCATAATAGGACCAGGACCATGGCTTCACAGATTTGAATTCTCTCCTTTCATTTAATTTCATCTAAGTGCCACAAAGAAGAAACCAGGACTTTTTCCATGGTGTCCCCTATATTGAATCTAATTTACAATGGACCACAGTGTTAAGCCTACAAACTTACTGTGAAGCTGGAGGGTATAGTTTGTTCGCTGTAAATTGGCGGTCAGGTTCCGTTAGATCAAGGGAGGTGACGTTACAGTCAGGTTGCTTTATTGCAGTAAAGGGTAGAGCGTCTTCCATAACTCTTTTTTTCCGCCCGAAAAACAAGTTATGGAAGACGTTTTACCCTCTACTGCAATGAAACAACCCGTCTGTTACTTCAGCTCCCTTGATCTAATGGAACCTGGCCATCAATTTTACGTGAACAAACTATATGTCTATAGCTATATCTGTACAGCAGGCACGAAGAAGTTTCAAATAGTTCCTCTCGCGTCGTAAAACGCTAAATACTTTCAATGTCTGTTACCATGGATTTTTTGTCAAATAGCAATGCTATCCTTTTAAATATATAGTGGACAAAATTGTGGAAACCCTTTGAAAAAAGTTTATTTTAGAGGTTTGATGGCTAATAACACCACTTTTTTTTGTACCAATACTATAAAATTATATATCATTGGAAAGGTAATTTAATCAAGATTGTAATGCAATAACATTTATGAATCGTATTTTAATAGAACAGCATTCATAAAGAAGAAAGGTGATATACATAGAAAAAATGAGATATACAAAAATGTTCACCATACCAGTTAATACTTAGTTGGGTAACCTTTAGCCTTAATTACGGCCTTACAACGCTTTCCCATGGAGTGAACCAAGTTCTTTAGTTCTGCAGCTGTTATAATATGAAACCAAGATTGAATTATTGCTTCTGTTAATTGTGTTTTATTGCTGGGTTGCTTCCGACTAACAAGCTTCTTTAGCCGGCTCCATAGATTTTCGATGGGGTTAAGGTCTGGGCTATTTCCAGGCCATTCCAGCAGTTGAATATGATGATCTTGAAACCATTTTTTGCACACACGAGCAACATGACATGGAGCTGAATCCTGTTGAAATATAAATGCTTCATTATCTTGGAAAAGATCACATGCAGAAGGCTGCAGCTTGGGCTCAAGTATTTCATTTATGTATCTTTGGGCATTTATATTCCCATTGATCACGCAAATTCTGCCCACACCTCTTGATGTTATACAACCCCAAATCATAACACTAACTGGGTGTTTCACGGTAGGTGTAATGCACTCAGGATGGAAATCTTCTCCAATTCTTCTCCATACGTATTTTACGCCATCACTACCAAACAGTGAGATTTTGGTCTCATCACTCCAAATTACACTGTCCCATTGTTCCGTTGTCCAGTTAACATGGGTTTTAGCCCAGTTTAATCTTTTCAACCTCTGTTTGACAGACAAAAATGGCTTTTTTCGTGGAATTCTTGCATTTAGACCACATTCATGCAGTCTGCGCCGAACAGTCCTTGCACTTAACTTCACATTGCATTGCGCCATTTCACCTTGTATACACAGAGATGATTTTTTCCTGTCACCTAGGCACTGTCTTTTAATTCTTCTATCATCACTTGCTGTTGTGCACCTTTTTCTGCCTTTACCAGTCTGGTTTTGTAATGACTGAGTCTCCTTATACTTCTTCAAAAATTTAGAAATGCCACCTTTAGTTAAGTTTCCCCCAATATTTCTTCTAATTTCTTCATAACTGTAGCCTTGTTCACTTAATATTACTATTTTACATCGCTTCCTAGGTGACCAGTCAACTCTTTGCGCCATTTCTTTAATTTTATTACGTTTTACAAGCACACTAAATCAAAGAGCACAAAAAAAAAACAACCAACTTGATAGCAATTACAGAACACACTGATAAATGTCCTGTAACCTGTTGGCTCATTGCCAAAACAAGAGAAAACATGATTGGCTCATTGCCAAAACAAGATGACACCTGATTGGCTCTGTAAACACTCATGCTCATTGGCCACATTCAAATGAAGGAAAGCTACTTCATATAAATGTAAGCAAGCTGTGCTTCTTTTTTCTGGTTATTTGGCTATAACTTTTGATAGAATACAGATAATTGAACAAATGTTATTGCATTACAATCTTTATTAAATTACCTTTCTAATGATATATAATTTTATAGTATTGGTACAAAAAAAAGTGGTGTTATTAGCCATCAAACCTCTAAAATAAACTTTTTTCAAAGGGTTTCCACAATTTTGTCCACTACTGTATATACAGTAAAATCTCTCCAAGGCAACCACCGTCGGTTCCATGAAAAAATGGTCACTCAGCGATGTAGTCTCTGAATGGAGGTAAATTTAGCATTGGGTCTATAGAGCGAGGAAGAAAATCCATTTCCAGAAGAAATAGTCGTTAAAGAGAGGTGGTCGTTAACGGAGGATTACCATATATATATCAATGCCTTTGGGTAGTTGGGAAAAATTTGTGCTTTCCCCCCAATGGAGGTATACTCGGCTGCCCCTGAATGCAACATGATCTTGCTGTCCTTATACTATAAAATTAAATTACCTTTCCATGTAAGAATAAGTACTGCAGTAGGGGTAATTAACACAGGGAAGTAAACACGTTATACGAAAAATGTAGTGAAAATTTCCTATTAATGTTATTCTAATGGATTTTCATCATGAGGCAGTGGCATAAGAGAGGAAAGGGCTCCCTCCTCCCCCCCTCACTGCATCTCAAGACATATTCTTCTTGCTAATGTCGCGTCACATTACTTTCTTTAAAGCTACCTGAACCTAGCACCCTCATCCACATAATTTTTGAATTGCTATGTCACTATTATGAGTTTGTGGTGTCATCGTTTACCAAAGTAGTTGAATTAGTTATTAACCTGTAATAAATATCCATGTCTACGTTTAATAAAGTTATGTTTAATGAGCACCATGTTTTATTTATTTTTAGATATGAACAAGCAAGGATTATTGGGTATTCAAATTTTGTGGAGCTTTCCATGAGGACGAAAATGGCAGGAAACATTGATAATGTTTTGTCTATGATCGCTGCGTAAGTGACAGTGATGATTTAATTATGTAATTATGATCTATTCAATTTTTTTTTTTTTTTTTGCTCATATTAAAATGACCTGCCTTGTTCGGGAACTTTTTTGATTAATTTGATTAATTTCATCGGTTCATTCAAAATCAATTTCGATTATTTATTGTGCTTTTAGAAAAGCATTAAAGAAGTACACCACACAGATATGATTAAATGGAGCTAATGAGTAACTCTAGATATGAGCTTTGGGTATTTTGCACATCTTAGAAAGCCATATTTGTAATTTGTACCTCTCGTGACCTGCACTTGAGTACTACCGTACAATTGGTACGCACTTGTCTACTATGTGGAAAGCCTGGGCCTCTCATTGATAGCCAGCATTTTCCTTTTTTTTTTTTGCTAATCTATAATCTGTGGTTTAACTCTCGAAGTTACTGCCACAGAATGACCCTTGCATCATAGAAATATAACTCTTTTTTTCTAACAATTTATCACTAAACCCGGGTTTACTTTTAAGTGATATTAAGGTAATTATGTTTGTAAATTTACTCAAAACCTATTTCAAATTTTGATTTAGGAATCTCAGATCTCAATCATTTAAACTCTTTGAATGCATTTTTTTTTTTTTTAGATTGAGAGTGAAAAGCCGAGCTGCAATGCTCAAGGAAATCGACGATCTTCAGGATTTCGCTGCTAAACAGGGTTTTGGCGAGAGTTTGGAGCTGTGGGACATTCCTTTTTGGCAAAGGAAACATAGGGAGCATCTTTTCAAGTAATGTGTTTTTACAGGACAAAATCTTTGTTTCTTTACATTAAAAGAAGAAGAAAAAAATGAAGTGGCAATTAAAGTATTACAAAAATTCTCGTTTAACTTTCATTACGTTGTAAGTATGTATTAATAGTTTTCCATCAGCAGCTAGTTCGAACATCGATGTTAAAAACCCAGACTCACATATTTAATATTTAATGATCTTAAAGTTTTTGAACTTGCTGTCTACTAACAATTTTTGAAACCTGTTTGGTTTTGTAACATATCACGTATGTATGCTTCTTTCAAATGAAATTGGGCTACCAGCCATCAAAGGATTCGGAAGATTCAGAAATGTAATAAGAATCTGAGGCATTCCATAGTTGAAACTTCTTTCCTTTATTATAATTATCACAACAAAGAACCAAAAGTATAAGGTAAATAAAAAAAAGAAAGCGAACTGAACTTATAAAAGAAACTGTTTTATAAAATGACAACTCTATTTTTTGTCTTCGTTTTCACGTTGCCATGAAAAATAAAGAAAAATTAAAATCAGTGAAAAATAGTGTTTCAATCTACAAAGATCTGACAGATTTCTAATAAGGCAAAAAAATTATCTGACAAGCTAATCAGAGATAAAAAGCCAATTAAAGAATAGTCCAATATCCAGTCAGGGAGTAAGCCAATCACATAATCTAACAGGACAGAGTGTAGTCCAGTAAGACAATAAAAAAGTAATCCAATATGACAATAAAAAAGTAATCCAATATGACAATAAAAAGTAATACAATAAGACAGTAAAAAATGTAATCCAATAAGACAATCAAGTAATCTAATAAAGCAATCAAATAGTCTAGTAAGCCAATTAAAAATGTCTGGTAAGTGAATGAAGTAGTATATTAAATTAATCGAATAGTTTAGTGATCAATGAAATAGTATAAGTCAATCAAGCATCAGTCTAATAAATAGTGTTTGTGTCTTGTGTTTTTTAAAATCTTTATTAGTTATTGTAGTACTCTTATTAATGCACTTACAGAATTTTTCATCGTAAAGTAATGTGGTCATCTTATGCACAATACCTGATTACTGATAGTTATGGTTCACTTGAGTTTAGTGACAGCTGATGCAAGGTACAATACTTGGCAATTTTTCAGCGTTCTAGCCATAGGTTTACCAGTCGTATCACAACCTGCAGATAGCTAACACTGGTGTACCCTTAAAATTTCTATTCATGACCAACTGATGTGATTTTGAAACCTGCTGCCATTACTGGAAAAAAAATAGAAGATCAAATAACTCCATGCTTTCTTTTTCAGTGCAGTATTACGTAAAAGTGAATCCCACAAAACATAGCCTCAAATAGTGGTTCTGAACATTTGTGAGACTGCAGCCTTTTTTATTATATTATTATACATATATATATATTGAAGATGAAAGCCCAGTCTCAACAAATTTACTTGAAATTAACTTTTCATTTTTTTTAAAGGTCATACATTAAACTAACATAAGTATTAATAATCCGTTATGATATAATTATAAATAATATAAATCACATTTGTGTGTATGTCACATTTGTTTGTATGCTAACAAATGTAAAATTGCATTCAAAGTGGTCACCAATTATTGAAATGTTGCAGCTTAATTTAGTAGCCTCATGCTAACATTGTGAATTTGTGCTGAATTTCATACCCTGTAGTAACGCGTTCGCCTAGTGTACCGTTAATCTGGGTTCAACTCCCAACAGTGCGCAAAGGATGCTTACGGAGAGATCTCAGAAAGATCGCACTGCACACTTTGGTCCGGGGTTTGGTTTCCCTAGGCCCTAAGAGGTTTGGATTCCTCGGAAAACAGTATGCCCTGACGCAGCATGACCATTGTATTCTTTGAGCCGTAAAACCACAAACGAAAGCTAAAAAAAAAAGCTGAATTTCATTGACGTGTTGAAAGATTTCGATATCTGAACATTCTTGATCATTCATGAATATTTAAATACTCCCAAGTTTAAACACACGTGTATTTGTCACTGACATTTGCTACACATGTTATTTAGGCATTCTATGTTCAGTTTTTTCGACACATTCTCAAATATTCTCCTCAGAATATTTCTTCTGTAAAATATTTATAGATGGAAAATGTTTAGAAAGCTAAAATGACAAATTCCAGGAGAACCTTTCACAGCGAGATATAATTAATGATGATGGCAAGGCTCAGCGTTTTAGAAACATTCACCTAGATTTGAATCACACCCCAGGTATTACCTAGATTTGAATCACACCCCAGGTATTACCTAGATTTGAGTCACACCCCAGGTATTACCTAGAAGTGAATCTTACCAAGTAGTACCTAATGACGAAAACTATTGCCTATAGGTGGACCATACCAAGCATCATTACCTAAGGATGTGAATCAAGAGCTTGTTTCCAGTTGCTTGGCCTTAGGCATATTTCTGCAATTACCTATACTTTTTCCAGGATTTAAAGCTGATTCCTCTGCTATAGAATTGAAAGGTTCCCCTTACAGACTCTATGAATAGGGAAAACACATACCAGCTTCTGTGCGCTGAGAAATGAAATATCGATTTCGTCGCAAATAGTGCCAGGTGAAATTTTTTTTAATCAAAAAATTGAGGGAAGTGTTTCTTAAAATGATGACAATTACAGAATGTTGGTAAAAACTTATATATCGTTGCTTAGTAATTGGCTATTTAAGTTTTTAGAGACTTCACATTGTTTCTAAATTATGCCTACATTCCATAGTGACATAATTGTGTTTTTAGGGTTGATGAAGAAGCCGTAAGAAAGTATTTCCCCTTCCCCTCTGTTTTGAAGGGATTATTTGAACTTTGTCATACGTTATTTGGGATCACGATTGTAAAAGGAGATAGTTCCGTTTCAAGGACATGGCATAAAGATGCATCTTTCTACAAAATTCTCGACCCGAATGGTAATGTTTCAGTTTTACATATTTCCCTTTCAGTTGGATGCATTGAATCAATGTTTTACCTTTATAGAAACTCAATAGTGGCATAGTGGCAACGTGTTTTTCTATCTTACCATAAACACAAGTTCAGGGTTTAAGCTGCAGTCGCATTTTTCGCAAAATGCGACGAGTTGCTCGAAAATGCGAAGAAAAAATTATTGCCCATCGCGAAAATGCGACAGGCATTTTTAACCACAGTTTATTCTCTGAAAACAGGATTTCTCGATTCCAGAAGATCCGTTATGCACTTCAGCGATCTTTTCTTGTTCCTTTTCGTTTCCTCTTCAAAATTCTTAACAGCACCTGTTAAGCATTGTTGATATAAATAATTTCATTGATACGATTTTTCGAGCAATGAAAGCAACTAATATTTTTTAGCATTTTGCTACAAATTATTTTCCCCCATCCACACAATTTTCCCACAATTGGGGAAAATTGTGTTTCCCCAAACACAATTTTCCCCAATTATCATTTTTGCGACAGCATGTTTTGAGCCAGCTTAAACCCTGCCCAGGTTTGGAGCCCTGCTTTGGCACAGTATGATAACACGTTTGCCTAGTGCGCCGTTAATCCAGGTTTGACTCCCAACTGTGCAAAGAACACTTATTCAGAGATCTCGTAAAGATTGCACTGCTCATTGTAGTCCGGGGTTTGGTTCCCTAGGCCTTAAGAGGTTCAGATTCCTCGGAAAATCATAGGTCCAGATGTTCAAATTCCTCGGAAAACAGTAGGTCCCAGTGCAGCATGACCATTATAGTCCTTGAGCCGTAAAACCACAAACAAACAAACCCGGGTTTGATTTTAGTGATGCTATAATTGCATGCCATTTTTTCTGTCACCATAATCTGGGGTTTGGTTTCCTGGGTAACAGAGGGTCAGATTCCTCGAAAAACTGTAGGTTCAGGACAGCATGACCCTAGTTGTTCTGGCACTATAAATGCAAACAAACATAGGCATAAATCACATAACAGATATTGATAAAGTCTTGTGGTGTAGTAATCCTTTTTAGTATTTGTATATTCTGTAGTGATCCTTTGCTATTTTACCAGTGGTTAACTATTTGTGTGTAAAAATACTTTGTATTCTGTTTGAATTTGGTAGACACTTTCATCCATAATGTGTAATTTTTACATTTTGATGCTTTTTATTCCTTTGAATAAACCTTAAGGTTCAAGTTAAGCACTTTTATTGCAGGTACACAAGTTGCTACCTTCTATCTGGACCCATACGCAAGGTCGCAAGAAAAGTCTCCTGGGGCGCAAATGGAAATTGGGCGAAGTAAGTTTAATCCCCCCACTCCACCTTTTTATATATATATAAAACCAGTATCTATCGTAGATGTAGGTTAATGGTTTGTTACGCCCTCTGTACATCATTTCCTTAAACTTTCCCTTCCCAGTTTCACTCTCAACATGCAGCTTACAAATGTAATATTTTAATCATTTATTTGTTGTAAGCACTCCTGCCATTTTATTACCATATGGCTGTATAGTTGTAATGCATCCATCTATTGCACCATTAACCAGGATCCCTATTTAGTGCCATTGAACACATGCCATTTTTCCCCCTGCCATAGCCTGCTGTTTGGTTTCTTAGCCAACAGGTTCAGGTTCTCTCGAAAACTGTATTTACTGACACATCATAATCTTGAGTAAAACACAAACCACTTCATTCATATGCTTGTTAATTTTGCTTTATGTGTTTCAGCAGTGGTGGATCCATCGAGGGAGATTAGGGAAATTCTCCTCCCCCAGATCTATAAAAATGCGGTGAAAATCGGTTATAACGAGCGCCTTTTATAACGACCACCTTCATATAACGAAGGAATTTTTACAAAAAGTTTGATTTCCCATTTTATTTATTTTTTAAATTGCTCGTTAAATCCGGGGTCCAAAAAAGGCTTGTTCACTAAAAGCAGTTAAACTGTCTTGCGCTTAATCATTATACCAAGCAAAATCCATATTTTCCTCACAATATATGGAAACTCGCTAAACGTGGGCTTGTTTTAAGTGGGTCTTACTGCATTTTGCATTCCCTATCCCAAAAACCCTCATGCTGGATGTACCTTTGGTTTAAACTTGTAACTTCCCATATTCCTCAGGAATAAGCTCTGTCCATTGATGTTTTCAGAAGGTTCATGGGGGGGTGGTAGGATTGTGACCCCCACCCCTTTGTATATGCCAATGGCTCTACTATCCTTGGAAATTATGCACATTATCTCTTAAACAAAGACCCATTCAGCTGATTCGTGAGATGAAAGAAAACCGATCATGCACATAGCTCCATTCTGCAATACTTTCTATTATTTTTCTCTGTTCTCTGTGCATGCCCGTATCTAGGGGCTGCTCAAGGTTAATTTTGAACCTGGGTAGGCTGGCACTGATTGCTTTTTGCTAACCCCCCCCCCACCGAAAACAAGATTTTCATGGATGCACACTGAACCATATACCCTTTAAAAGTGGCCAAAAATCCGAAAAAATTTCTCTAAAGATGTCTCTAAAAATTTCTTTAAACTTGTCTCTTTTTAAAGAGATTTTTTACTATTGGGTCCATTAAAAAAATTTTAACTTGACTTCAGTTTGGCGCCCTCATCCAAGCAGGGCCCCTGGTGTCCACCCAGTTCGCCCTTCCCTTAAGCCGCCCCTGCCCATATCATCGAAGTGCCTTTGTCTGAAAATTTTCCTCTATGATTTTTACGATCTACTTTTTGCCAAACAAATTTATATTCTGTATTTTTAATTTGTTTCCTTGACAGATAAAAGCGATGTTTGTGGAACGGAACCTCTATCATATTTGATTTTCAATTTCTCCCCACCCAAGGACGGGAAACCCTCGTTGTTATCATTTGATGAAATCAAAGTACTTTTGCAAAAGGTATGATTTGCCTCATGTAGACAATGTAATTTTTGATAGCTTTCGAAAACGTTACATTTCCATGTATTTTTAATATGCTACTGGTGTCACATGTGACAAGTGTTTCTTCCTCATATAATATGCGTACTCCTGCCATATTACAAGTGTCCTTATCTTATGGCAAAAAAAATGGCAGACCAATATCGTAAAGCAAATCACTGTCTGTGTTTTTTTTGTTTGTTTTTTCATTTATAGATACCCATAACAGTTTAATAACATAATTGTGTCAACGTATGCACATTAATTAAGAAGCCAAGAATTGCTGGAAGGACAGGGATGGGGCAATTTCTGTATCATTGGATTCACATTAAATGTTCCTGTTTGCTTTGTAGCACAAGGATAGTCAAGGTCATGCTGTGTTAAGACCTACATTTTTCAAAAGGATCCAAACTTCTGTCGCCAGCTATATTCTTATGAAGTTTGAGTCCCTAGGCTGGAAATCAAATTCCCAGAATATGAATCTGTAGAAAATGTGGCATGCACTTGGTATCAATAGTATTCTGAGCTGATTTCGGCATTATACTTGGCATTCATTATACCTTTATACCAGTGATTCCCAACCTGGGGGTCGTGAACAGGTTTCTGGAGAATGGCCGAAACTATTTTTTGTTGCAATTATTTTTATAAAGAATTTCATACCAAATGTTTCCAACGCTTTTATATTACACACATTGCAGTATTCTACTAATGGTTGTAAACTTGATATCTATAATATACACTAATAAATATAGTTAATATACATAATGTAATGTTTGGTAATATACGGTAAAACTACAGAAGACATACTGATAAAAACTATAAATAAAGTAAAAAAATTGAAAATAAAGAATTTGTAATGGGATTCCATGGAAAACTATGGACGCTTGTATAGCATAATTTTGACAGACCTTGCCACCTTAAAACTCAAGTCAAGAGAGCATGCACTGTCATTTGATGACCTCATATTTTCCCTGATTTTGGGGAATTTTAAAGACTATTTTAGAATGCCCTTGTGTCATTTTCATAAAGTTTTCAATTAGAAATTGAATATGAATAGAAATCGTGCTATAATAAAACTGCACCATACAGAGTCTGAATGTGTTTATTTGCTAGAGAGAACTGTCATTGTTTTTGGATAAATTGTTTATACTTAGTATTTAATATTGAAGCTCTTTTTTTTTTTTTTCAGTTTGGACACGTTCTTCAGCATTCTCTAACGACAGTACCTTACAGTGATGTCGCTGGTATTTCGAATTTGGAGTGGGACGTTGTTCATGTTTGTCCATTGTTCATGTCTTTATGGTTGTCCCATTACAAGACAGTGGCTGGCTTTAGCAGCCATGTGGAGACCGGCTGCAAGATACCAGAGGAAATACATATGGCCATAGTACGATGTAAGTGATGTACATGATGAGACACACTGCCTTAAAATGTGACGACTTTTGTCTACAACTCCTTTATTATTTTCTTATTCACTGTAGTTTACATTTTTTCCTTGCTTTTCTTCTCTTTTTCTTCCTTTTTTCCTCATTCTTGTATGCCTTTTGCACTAGCGTAAGCAGGGAGTTGCTAGGGGTCATAAACCCCACACTGTGATGCAATTTTGTGTATGTATGGATGTCCCACAGCCGTCCACTGCCAAGAATACCGACATTTGTCAGACACCGCTTCAAAGCAGCCCCAGTGGCGATTGCTCTGTAGGAGAGTGACACAGAGAGTCCCGCCTTGGCGCATGACTTTGGCTGTGATGACCGAAGTTCAGAATCTTCGTTAAACTATAGGTCCAGCTTGCCAGCCTGTCTGGTGAATGTGGTGAGTTACCTCCTGTGTATTTCTTTCACCGTACTACGTGTATGTGTGAAAACAGAGAGACCTCCATCCTGCTGTGGATTAAAAATGGTTGTTGATGATGATGATGATATAAATATATGTGGGGTTGTAACTCGCTAACCCCCCCCCCTTAAGCACACCTTTTTTGCACATGCTAATGGTCTTTTGCATCACAATAACCAATTGTTTGTGTGTTATGTGACAAGGACAGTTAAGATAATGCTGTGCCGGATCTGTAGTTTTTCAAGACATGCAAACCTGTTTCACATAGAGCAGTGGTTCCCAACCTTCTTCAAGCCACGACCAACTTTTTTAGTAGCCAAGTAACCCACGACCCTCTTTTGTGGTAATCAAAAGATCTACCATTCCCCCCTCTGTCCACTGCCACCACATTTACACAATAAAAGCATTTTTAACAGAGTAAACAAAAACGTATTAAATATGAAATTATATGCAGTCGATTCTGCTTAATTGGGCCAAATCTTAACGAATGGAACCCAAACCAAGAAACTAATAGCAATTTACATCACTTAACTGGGACAATATTTCACTTAATTGTGACAAAATTTTACAGGATTCATACAAATGCTTGGGGGGAAAAAAAAGCCACTGCCCCGGTGGCTTTGTGTATTGACCATTTGGCAATCGTTTTACCCCTGTGAAGGACAATAATATAACAACTGAATTTAAAAAAAACGTAAGAATATACTTAAAAAGGATATTGAAGAACTTGTGAAGTCTGCTGATGATTTTGCTGAAGCAGCAGAGAAACAGAACAATACATTTTTGATATCTAAGTCTAACAATTTGATATCTAAGTCTAAAAGCAAAAACCAAAACAAGACGGATTGTTAGAAATTGGGAAAAGATTATGAGCAACAAAATTAAAATGCTGTGTTTTTAGAACCCATAGCTATCGATAGTTTTGTATCTGAATGAGGACATTTTTCCCGGAATTTTTTTTTTTTTTGTGTGTTTTGTACAAAGCATGAGGTTAAAATTCAGTGTACACATGCACCTCATAACCAAACAAGTTATAAGTAAGTTAAAATAAAGTCTATAATCTCTTTAATGTAAAACCTTTCTTCACTTTGCTTTATCTATATGTCTCTCTGGGGTCCTTGAAAATTATTATGTTTTCCTTGAATAGTTCTTGAATTTATTCTAAGTGTGTACGAACCCTGTTTTAAGATTGCAGTTGATTTGTACATACATATAATGTTACACATAGTCTCAAATAAAAAAAAAATTACAAATATTTTAATGTGATGGGATCTTATATACAGTACAATATATACATATCACTTGATGTTTATCCTCCAAATAGTTGCACAGCTGTGACATACATTGTCGTCATAGGTCTCGACTTGTGAGTGTGATCAGTTCCAGCTAGACTGTCTGTACGCTTCGTCGACAATCCCCGCAATGCCCCTTCCCCAGTGTCCCTCTTCGGTCCACTGGTCGTCATTTTATGTGACAAAAGCCAGTCTGGGAATACAGCGCTGCCCCATTCGGCGGCCACCTTTCCCATTACCCTCTGCAAACAACGACGACGATGACCAGCTAGACTGTCTGACATGCATGATGTTGCGTAAAAAATTATTACCCGTGCCAAAATACCGAGAATTGACTCAACACTTGCAAGTAAAATTGCTTTTCTAGATAAAATTAAAAGCCAGCCCTTTAATACAAGCCTACACCATTTTACTGAGATGATTTGTGTGCTAAAGTCAACCGTATCCAGTGTCCTTCAACGGGCAAATCAACTGTGTGAGGAATTTCCATTACAGAATGGACAACATTATATTCTTATATGCATTGTATTAATTTATTATATACATTGTATTATGTATGTAATATTGAAAAAACGTTCATTGTCTAATTTTGTGTGAAATTCCCCTATTTGGGGTAGCTGCTTAATTGGGCCAAAATATCCTAGTCTCAATTAAGCAGAATCGACTGTATATCTATATATTAATTATACCTATACATTAATGTATACTATGAGTTCACAACCAACAGTAGAATATTGCAGTGTAGCCATGTTAAAATATAAAAGCGTTAGAAACATATATGGTATGATGTTCCTTATAAAACTAGTTGCAGGAACCCCACAGAAACTAGTTCACGGACCTCCCCCCCAACTCCCCAGGTTGGGAACTAATGACATAGAGATTCTACCCTTGGACTGTGCATCTATAGGGGAAAGTGACAAGTGCTAGGTGTTTGCTGAAACTAAACCCGGATTATCTGTATAATAGCTAAATGCATTGCTCCTTGACCGCTGTAAGGCTCTTGAATTACCAATAACATTTTCCGAAGTTCATATTTTCTACGGTTAATTTTCCATTCTGTGAAATTGTGTATTTTAAACGATGATTTTCCATTTCTTATTTCATCTTGCATGTATGTTTTATGCCAATTTATTTCCTCCCCCCCCTTCTTTTCTATATTTAGATTATTAATAGCAATATTTAGCAATTGACATATAAAAAATGATATTGCCCAATTATAATTTTTTTTATGTAATTACATTTTTGATTCCTTGCAGCTCAAAATTATATGTCTGCATTGCGGCTCAACGAAGAACTCTACCTCTCCGCTCTTGACATTGAACTGTACAGTAGGTATGTGATTGCCCATTTGCACTCTTAACTATAATTTCGACGCAAAACTCTGCAGTTTGTAATTATGTACACAGTGTAATTATAATAATAACACAGTGCAGTTTGTAATAGTACACAGTGAAGCAAATACCTCAGTCAAATTCTCCAGTGATTACGGCCACAACCTTTGATCTTGTTAACATAGCCCAATATTTTTGACCACCGTCTTTGGATTTAGTGGTTCGACTTCAATAGGCTTGGCTGCGTTTCAATATGTCATGGCTTGGCGGTAATCGTTCTCGTCCTAGGTGGCCCGTAGTATGTACTTGAGATTTAAAAAATCCAAATAATGATTATTTTCTCAGCAATAAAACTTTCATGGCTTGGCGGTAATCGTTCTCGTCCTAGGTGGCCCGTAGTATGTACTTGAGATTTAAAAAATCCAAATAATGATTATTTTCTCAGCAATAAAACTTTTAATTAAGGTTTGTACATTTTTTTACATGATGTTATTACACATTTAATAAATTATGATTCCTTATAGAGACTGAAAATTCTATCTTCCAAATCATTTTGAGTTACCGTGCACAGGCCTGCTTGAAAACCAAAAAATTCGTAACTTTCTTCATTATGGTTGTCTTGAACTGAACTTGAGGTTGCTGCTCAAGGTATCCCTCTATATATCCATTTATAATGACATGGCTGATGAAAAGTCATGTGCTGATTTAATTACATTATTTCCTGTATTAAACAATTGTGGATTTTTATTTATATACATTATGCTGTTTACCTGATCGAGAACATTGGGTCGACATCATGAAGCAAGTATGGTTGGAATTCATTCCATTTCCCATTGATAAAAATCAAGCCCACGTGTGCTCCTTTCCTCAAATATTCTGTGATGAGTTTCCTGCAGCGTATTTCACTTCGCTTTGGGCCGAGGTACGTTTTCCCACAGCCTTCATTATGGAAATTTATATTTTTCTTAAGTGTTTGTTTCTATAAATATCCTTTAATCGACACATACGCATATTAGCACGAATAACTTTGAGATCTTGGACGCTGTATCCCCCCCCCCACTCCCAGTTATGAAATCAACCCCTAATTAGAAAATTATCTTCTTAAACCTTTTTCCTAGCAGGTTGATCCACTCATGTGCTATTTTGTATGGACTTTCATAATGTTTTAATCAACTTCAAGGAAAGGGCAGTTCTGGACTTTTTATATATATATATGAGATTGTATTATACATTCATAGTTTCTTTTTATTCATATTTACAACAGGGTGTTTACGGATCTGGAAAAGTCAGAGAAATTTGAAATACAAAGGCCTGAGTCAGGGAAGTTTGAAATTCGTTGTTATAATAAATAGCTTATTAAAATAATTTTCTTGAACTGTGATTTTTGTACTGCATTGCATACTGAAAATTTTGAAAAACTTATGCTTTTGACTAAATTTCCAAAAATTAAAATTACAATATATATTAAAATTCTTTTGCACCAAAACTAATATAATTTATATAAAATTATTAAGACTATATATTTTTCAGAAGAAAATGTTTGCCAAATATGTAACTAAAACTTGAAAAACAAAAAGTGTTTTTAGCTAAATTATTTAATTTGAATTTTTTGGATTTTGATCATACCAATCTCCTTTCCCCTCATATATGATCATATATATCAACATTAAATGGAATGGAGGGTGAAGCATCAACTTTGCGATTATCTAGTTAACTTCTTTTGTAATGAACTCAAAAAAGTGCCGGATGAATATTTTGTTGTGAATACGTAATTAATGCATTTTTAATACAGTTCTTTGTATTTGTAAATTCACTGTAATTGAGTTATAGATTCCTTTGAGGTATATGTTAGTGGATTTTGTGGCTTTGAAACTTGTTTTTGTTATACGAATTTTAGTACATTGTGTGTTGTTTACTGTAATTAGTAACTGGAAATCGATTAAGATTTGGTCTGGAAACCTAGAAAAATCAGGAAAGTTCGAAAGTTCGAAACAGAATTTGGGTAAACACCCTGTTACAAAATTTATTCTTGTTAAAACGAACGTTTTCTCAAAATGATTTGACTTTCTTTGACCACTTTCAGTTAACAACGTATTTTCTGGGAGAAGAAGAACTTACTTAAAAAACAACTATGTTTTTAAAACGAATGTGAATTGGTAAATATATAGAAGAGAAAAAAACATCGTCTTGTAACCAGTATTAAGTATCACTGTGGGTGATGTATAGCTGCCAGAGGCGATCATGCCACCATATTAACATATGAAAACTCTGCATATAACACTTTGTCTTTGGATCCTCATGTTTTTATCTGTATTGTATGATAACACACACAGTATTATATATTGTGTTAGTATTGTATGTGTAAGAGCATGTGATAACAGAAGATGTTATTAAGCATATAATAACACATAGCAACATCCGTTAGTGTACAGAAGAAGTTCATAAGGGATGAGGTTATACAGACACAACTCTATATGTGGAAATATTCGACGAAACAATACGCAATATAAATAAGACACAAAAATGCTTCTAAAACGTTGTTTTTTGTGTCTTATTTACAACTCTATATGTATATACAGTCAAATCCTGCTATAGTGGACCCCAAGAGACCGAACTTTTGGTTCGCTTTATCCAGGGGTTCGTTATATTCGATGTGATAAAAATAACAGATGACTGAACGGGACCAAAAATTTGTTGGTTATATTTAGGGTTCATTATAAGCCCGGTTCGCTATAGCAAGGTTTAACTGTATCCAAAATTGCATCACTGTATCCAAATGTAGTGCCCATCAACTCCTTCCTGTATATGTCAACGATAGCATTAAACATACAATGACAATCACGCATGTAGTAATATAAAATACCATCAAGTATGTAATGCCAATAACGCAACATATAATAACAATATTAACATAGCATCTTGTTAATAATAACACATGAAAGAATGATAACATATAATATATGCAATAACGTTTCATAAAACATGTTATGCATGTATAAGAATGTGAATTGCATTATAAAATTTTGAATTGCCAAACACTTGCAGTAAAAGCTTGAAATGTTAATCTGGCTGAGGGTAGAGATTGATGGAATATGATGATAGTTATTATCTTCAAACTTTTGACTTTTTTTTTTTTATTACGTAAATGTTTGTCATTTTTCAGGATGTAATTTATGGATAAAATGATGTATGATTTTAAATTTTAGATGATTGCTGCCGATGTGTTTAGTGCATTCAAGGAAGTTGGCTTGGATAATGAAGAAGGCATAAAAGTCGTTGGACAAAGGTAGTGGCATCTTCACTTTTTCAGTTAATTAAAAAGTTTAAGTTAAACTGTTTTTTTTTTAAATTAATTAGTGATAATTAGAAAGGTTTAATTGCCAAATACATTTTCGGAGGTTTTAAACCAAAAATTTCAGTTGGTTAAGTTCCGAGGTCAAAAATTCCCAATTTACTGAAATTCTGTTACTCAAAACTTTATTATCGCAAATGCATAATTGGGTTGTGTCTGAGAACGTTGCTTTTTTTCATGTCTTCACCTTGTTTGGTGCGTAATGACCTTTACTATCCTTGCACCATGAAAAATCCATCACCCCTATGAGCCCTGTCATCTAGTTAGCCATGTAGGTGTAATGTAGATAACAGCAGTCCGATAACCTTGCTTGGCGCAGAATCACCATTGTTGTCCTTGCGCCATAAAAATACAACTAACCAGCAGTCCGATAGTAATTTCATCAATAACATATCACCATTGTAGAACGAACTGTTTGCTTTTTTGCCAATTACTTGACCTGAATGTTTATATTTCATCCTGGCCTATAAATCACGTTTAACTTATGAATCTGTCCCAGATAGCCTACCTCGGGGTAGCAGTGTTAGAGCATGCAACTTAAATAATAGAATACGGTTAAAACGTTTTCCTTCAAACCGGGTAACCTTCCATTGAACAACCAATATCCATTGACATATTCTCATACATTTATTTGCATTTACTATCTATGCTTAATTTCATTAAATATTTTCGCACGTTGTTTCAACCAGCATTTAAATTGAAGCATTGTACTTTAGGTAATAAACACATCCATTAACTTTTTAACAAGGTCATATCGAATCAGGGCCATAGGCTGGGGACAGTCCCCCCCACATCCTGCTTGAAAAATAGAATCTTTCAAAGTAAATTATTATAGAGTTCGGTTTTGCATTTTTTATTTTGTATAAAATTGTACATAACAATGGAAATTGCTCTTAGATGTTGAAAATATATTCAAAATAGATTTCTACGGTAGATGTCATGTGTTTTATGGAGGTTTGAATCTTGTACTCTGTAGCGAAATGATATAGGAAATTATAAATTTTAGTATACCTCTATAAGTTTTCAATGCAAAATTTATGTTAAGAATTTTTATTTGTTTGTGATTAATACGTTAGTCTGCTTGAATATTTAGTATTATTAAATACATTAATAAATCACGCGAGGCATTAACGAATTTTAAGCCCCACATCCCCCCCCCCAAAAAAACTATCAGTTCTCCCTTTCAACAATCCCTAGCTAAGGCCTTATATCGAATGCATTCAAGCCCAGACAGTACTGGGGATGTGTTCCTTGTAAATCGTTTACTAATCGAAATGAACGATTCAATAGATTAAATCATTCACTTCTTCGTTCAGTGAATTATTTTGCACATCTATAACCCTTTAAATGTTAAGCTCTGCATAAATTATAGCTATGCCGATTCATTCTAACGTTAATATTTTTGATGTAACATAACATGAACTGCCGTCAATGGCTGATTAAAGGAAATGGCAGCAACATGCTTGTAGCCAGGAGGAAGAAGCAACTGGGGCAAGGGAAAGGGGATATATGGGACACAGGGCACCCAGGATTGTTCTACATACATAAATAGCTCGGTGGGGCAACTGTACCCATGCTCCTGCTGGGCCCCGGCTTGGCTACAGATCTGGGCAGCAGCAACCTTTAAAAAATCTTGGATATATTTTTTTTTATTATTATTATTATTATTTCAATTAAAAATGTAACATAATTTATACAGTGTCGTGTGTGATAAATTGATACTAGGGGGAAGGTGGTTAAGTGGCTATATTTTTTGAAAAACAAAAATGATCTCTTTATACTGTTGTAGATTCTGTAAGCAGGCATGTTTTTGTTTTAGCTACAACAGTTGCTTTTTGTTTACAGGTTCCGTGAAACGTATTTGTCATTAGGTGGTGGGTGTAATCCTAGTGAAGTATTTCGCAGATTTCGGGGACGAGATCCTTCCACAGATGCCTTACTTTCCCGTCATGGTATTATCTATAAACATCCTGTAGCTAAAAAGTTAGAAAGTTCAGAATTGTAGGTAAGAATGTGCGGTTATATATCAATCATATTATCTATCCATTTGGGGGGGAGGGGTCACAGTGCTTTCCACATACACACACACAATATGATGGCAACACCATAAGGGAAGAGACCCTAAGCTCACCATCTTGGCCAGGTGAGTTGATATATGTTGAACTTGCAATTTAATGGAGAACCACAACCTGCGGCTTACAGCACAAGGCCTACCATGAACGGTCACCCACCCAAAAGCTAACCACTTTCCAAATTGCTGAACTCAGTGATCAGGGCAGAGCCAGTGTTCTCAGCATAGCATTCTTATTGAAAATATATATGCAGTGAAATTTGTCGATAATTATAATTTTTACAGTCTTGACAGATAAAGAGTTTTGTATTCGTTGGATTTTTTCTTAATCTCTTGCCATGTCACCACTAATATAGTGCTAATTTGCTGTAAATGTGTGTATATTTGCTCAATAAATATATTTGGTTCAATCTTTTTTTAATCCCTAGAGCATAGTTATAGACCGATTTAACTGTACTTATATAGGCATATTTCAAAGATATTTTGGATTTGGTTCTATAGACCACCTCAATAAGTCATTCTCACCTTTTGCGGCCCCAATACCCTCATATAACAGTTCTATTTATGCTATACTGTTTTATCTATTAAGCGTGCAATAATATTATGTTAAAAAACATTGTACGGCCCTCAAAATAAATCACATAAATTTTCTAATTTTTTATTTGAAATAAGGCAATATATTGTCCATATTCAATTGATATTAAAGCTTCATTTATGAAAACATCATTTTACAAATTAAATAAGGTAAATAATTCACAACAGTAGATTAGATAGTCGATTTAACGAAAAACTGGTGCAAAGTAATTGTAAGTTCACCTTGAGTGGCGCGTCCTAAACAGGGTGCTTCTTAAAAGTCAATGTTTGGTTTTACCTCCATTTGACTCAATCACGCTAATGAAATGCTATGCATCATGAGTGTCGATGTTGATCTCCGCCCAAGCGACACGAATGAGATCCTTGAAATTTTTATTTTAATGAATTGCAACCATTTGCATACACTTTGCGAGCCATGATACCCCATAAGTTCATGATTGAATTCATATCCAGACTAATCAATGGCCAATCAAAAATATCAATTTCCTTCTAACTGTAAGTAAATCACTATTTAGTGACGTTCAATATGTGTATTGATGCATTGTCCTGTTTGAACATGAAATCAACTCCCATTAAATCCTCAGCATGCTTGACCAATGAGATTTCAAGTACGTCGATATAGTCTTGAGATCCCATATGAGAGGTTATCCACACCAGTAATAGTTTCCTCGCATACAAAAAAGCTCCCCAAATCATAACAGACCCACTACAGAAATTTCAGCTCATTCGAATTTCTGGATCTTTTCTCAAGTCATACCAATGACATTGGAATCCATCAGGGCCATCAAGATTAAATTTCTTTTCATCACTGAAAAGAATTTTGTCCCAATTTTGGAACGTTGCATATATTTTAGCCCAATTCAATCTTGCTTCCTTTTGGTCAGAGCTAGCTTTCTCTGTCTTTTAGAAAATTTTAAGTAATCAGGAGGTCAAAACCTGTTGTACTCGACGAAGTCGAATTCTGCTTTGATTTTTGGTGCAAACATTTATTTGAAGATGCATGCAGAATAATATAGCCCTGCGGTGGCGCAGTGTGGTAACGCGTTCTCCTATTGCGCGGCTAATCCGGGTTCGACTCCCAGCAGTGCAAAAAGAACGCTTACTCAGAGATCTCATAAAAGATCGCACTGCTCACTGTAGTCCGGGGTTTGGTTCCCCAGGCCTTAAGAGGTTCGGATTCCTCGGAAAACAGTAGGTCCCGGCGCAGCATGACCACTGTAGTCTTTGAGCCGTAAAACCAAAAAACAAACAAACAAGCAGAATAATATGATACTTGTCTCGTTCGATCAAGGTCGATTTTCAACCATTTTTCTTCTTTGTGTTGTAATTATTACTTGATTTTATAAATTGATTGACCACATTTGATAACCTAATGATTCTTTTTTGCAATTTGATAATTAGCTAATCCAAAAATCTTGTAGGCTTGAATTTTAATCTTCTCTTCCACTCCCAACAATTTTGCACGAGGCATTTTGGATGCTTCCTCAAAATGTATCAAACATTTAGTTGAACCATATATATTCTGAGATAAACTAAATGAAACTTTTGTCCAGTAACTGCTACCAAAAGAAATAATTAATTCTTGTGTTATTTTTACAATAAAAATACTTTTTTAATAAATTGCACCTGTACTTTTTCGCATGAAATATTACGATTTTGCAACAATAAAAATTTATTGAAAGAGAAATTAGTATCCCACTGGATACTTACTATCACTTGAGGCGTAAATTATCAAATACTTGAAAAGGCATTGCCATTTTATATTTTGCACAGACATATAGTCAATTATACAGATGAATCTATATTTATTTCACTGGCTGTATTTACCTTAGTTATGAAATGCTAACCATTTGAGTGAGCTGTTCTCAAAATGTCACCAATAAACTTGTTTGATTCGGAGTTGGTACAAGCCTTCAATGTGTAAAAAATGCATCATCTGCGAAGCATGTTATGCTTGTATATGTGTGTATATATATATATATATATATATTGACATAACTTTTAAGTTAAAGAAAGCCATTTGCACTGCTGTATTGGAGCTAGGATATAAGAATTTAAGTTATCTTATCTCAAACACGCAAGCTTGTGTACCTCTGCAATGGTGTATTAGTAATAAGGCCATCTGTTGGGGTTCAGTTCCACAGAGATTCAGATTGTTCAGAAACCTGTAGGTCCCGTCGAAGCATGTCCTTACACCCTAAAACACAAATAAATAGTGTTATTTTTTTATTATTCAACTTCAATTAAGGTTCTTATTAATGAAATTTATTTTCTTTACAGGTATTGCTTGCCAAAATAATCAGACTTTCATTCACGAGCTTTGAATGTGTGTATAGTTTTGTAATAAAATATGTATCTGTTTGTTTTTTATTCATTTCATTTAGTTTTCTTGCTATCTTATTACAGTGTACCCACAAGTCGTTAAAAGTCCTTAGGAACTCCTTATTTTTGGTTTTTATTTTTAAGGACCCTCAAAAGTACTTAGTTTTTGTCAACAGTTCTTAAAACTCCTTATTTTTCATGAAATCGGAATGCGATTGACGAGACAATTCGACCGTGATTCTCTACCTCACATGCTGATATGTAGGTGATTGCATATTCATACATACACAGACATATCACATACACAGGCAAGTTAAAATAGACTATTATATACAAAGATAAAAGCCTATTATCACATGATAGAGAGTCTGGGGAATTGCTCTCTACAGTCAGGATATAAATGCTAATGATGATAACTTTTTTTGTAAATGACTTCGTTTTGGGGTAAATCATATTTTTGAATGGCCGGGAGGGCTCAAGCCCCCTCTGCCCTCCATATGGGCATTCGTGGGTAAGACTAACTTCTATGCATGAGTCAAGTTTAGGTGAGGTGTTGAGCACAATTTATAGTTCCTGTCTACCACAAGAGCTCCTCTTGTCGCTAAATTTGCATTTTTCTGTTGCCATGGACATGAGCCTTGCTCCATTTCCAATAAAGAAATGCTAAAATGTGTGCATTTCTTCGAGCATCCCCTGTTGAAAATGAGCTAAAGCTTGTTTCCATAGCAACAGACAGGAGTAAACAACAATGGGAGAGTTATCATGATAAGCAGCCAGTATATTTTTCAGAATTATAGCATCCTGCCCACCAGTCATGTTACAATCTCCAGGTAGTTAAGATTAGTGTTGTCTTTAGATGTTATTTCTTAGTCAACAGATGTGACTAAGCTGTTTTGGGACTTCAAAATTAGCTTCTCTGCAGCCCCATACTACAAAAAAAGAGAGAGAGAATCTGTTCTGAGTTATGACAATGCAGAATTACATAATGATGGATAAATATATCATTGTGTTCAGTTTTGACCTTACTGTATTTGTATCATGTAACATCAATAACCAGGCACATGCCGACAGGGTTTTCACCCCTCAGTCTCGAAAGTGGAGGGAGCAAAGGTATATTTCACCCCCTATAGGAATACTATCAAAATTTTAACTTCAAGAATAGCATTAAATATTGCCACTAACGTTGCAAAGCCGAAAGAACCTTGGGATTCTAATTTCATTTTCTGTCAATAGATGTCGGCACCATACTATCAATAATACTGCTTTAGCACTGCCGGCTGTATATCTATTGTTAAAAAATTTAATGTTTCTTTACACAAGCCTGATGCGTGCTACATGTGGTTAATCATTGAACATTTTACATATTTTAACCATTTGCATAAATTTTAACCAACAACGTTCATTAGCTTTTAACCAAAATAATTTTACCCTTTGTGACATTTTATGTGACTCTTTTAATCATGAAATCATTTTTAATTTTTTTTATCTAATATTGGTTTTTTAAATCTCATCTGATTTTGTTGCATCATTTTGCACCATTGTACTTTTAATACATTTTTACCTTTGTATGTTAGATTTATTTTATTCTTAAAATTGTATGCATGATCTCACCTTGTCTGACGCAGAATGACCCTTGTTGTCCTTGCGCTATAAAAATGCAACCAACCAATCTTTACACAAGCGGATGGCGAAACCGCCTTCTGCGCATGTGCGTGGATGAAAAGTTCCTACCAGTATTTCCATCCAATAATATTTACTTGGCTAGAAAAGTGGCATCTGGCGATAGGAAAAAATAGCTTTTCCTGTCGCATTTCTGCACATATGCGTTGACTTGTCTGTTGACAAAAATGGTATGGTAAAGGTTATTTGTAAATAGTCAGGGCCTGCATAGGCATAATCGGGGGGGGGAGGCTTTAAAGTAGGGGTAACTATGCCTTTTAAAAAGGGATTATTTGTTCAAGCATGGAAAATAAAAAAGGAGAATGGATGGAGGTATTTATGGACTAGTAAAATTATGAAATTATTAATTATATATAAATTATAAATAATTACAAAATTGTATTAAATAATATAATTAAGTTAT
>QLNU02014176.1:172294731-172312017 GCA_006491805.2 Dysdera silvatica | reverse complement strand
TGAATCTGCATTTTCTAAAAACTGTCCCGCACTCGGTAATTCCCCCTGTCTGAAACTGGTTTTCCCCCATCTCCTAGCAAAAATGCGGTAAGGTTCAGGCATCGATTTTGCGATGTTCATCGCCTTACTTCGCATTCGAAAAGTCTCCCAAGACTCCAGAAAAAGTCTACAATAGCGAGAAGTTACATTTTTATGAAGAACTTTTGTACCTTTCCAATCAGGAACATGACCTTTCTCCCAGGCATGTTCTGCCAGAAGATTAGTCAGCTAGTAGTAGTAGTAGTACTGTGCATTCGCGCTCAGTTGACGCGTGATACCGTTAGCAGACGGGTTAGTCCATTGCAGTTTAGGGAAGGCCGTCTTGGAGGAACTGGTTTTTCCCACATGAAAAACCAGTTTCGGCAAGACGCCCTTCCCTAAACTGCAATGGACTAACCCGTCTGCTAACGGTATCAGGCGTCAGGTCTGCGCGAACGCACAATAACTCCAATAGCAACTTAGAAAAAGGATGGGGTCTCCGGTCCCCTCCGATACGGCCCTGGCATGCGGCATTTCAAGTGATCTAACATACACTCTCTGGAGGAGGAGTTGAGCAAGGGTTTCATTGGAAAGGGCTTTGAGAACATACACTCTCTGAATACGGAATGTCGTAGTCATATCTCTAATAGGAGCCTAGAACAAGGATGGAGCTTCTGGCCGTCCCTGACATAGAGATTTTTGAAACGGTCACAACGCATTCTGGTCTTTTTTTTTTTTTTTCCCTTCCCCGCTCATTCATCATTTTCGATTAAAAAAAAAAATGTACATCAACGTTCTCAGTGGTTCATTTAAACATCGCGAAAAAAAAATACAATCCCTTCCACTTAAATAAATTTATACTTTAAAAATAATTATTCCTCCACTTTTGAAATAAAAAGTGCATTTAATTTACTGAAAAAAAAAAAGAAAAAGTAATTTTAATATAATTATATATATAATTTTTTATACAGTAAAATCTCCGAATAACGGTCAACCGTGGGATTCTGCAAAAGTGACCGTCCTTCGGATCTGGCTGTTATTTAGAGGTTTATTATAAAAAAATCAAAATTAATAAAATTAACAATAAAAAATAAGTTATTTCAAATACATTAATCCTCACCTATTTTAATTTATATTAAAAAAATCAGTGATGCGTAATTGTTTTGCTTTTTTATGGCAAATGTCTTTTTTCTAAGGGAATAATATTTGTAGCAGTGGTGGATGCATAAGGGGGGGGGATTAAGAAAATTTCTCCTCTCAAAACCATAAAAATGCGGCATTAAAAATGTTATAACGAGCGCCTATTATAACGACCAACCGCATATAACGACGGAATTTTTATAAAAACTTTAATTCCCTATTTTATTATTTTTTAATTGCTCATTAAATCTGGGGTCCAAAAAAGATATTCGTTATTTTTAAAGATAATTTTTTATGTGGATAGGAATGTATTTTTTTTTTCCCGCGTTATTTAAATCCACCACGAGAACAGGCATTTATTTCACTTTTAGCGATTTAACGAAACCCCTAAACAGCGTTTTACTCAACAATAAAATCGCTAAAATGGCAACCTGACAATATTTCAAATAAATTGGCTGATCTCCAAGCTGTTATGTAGCTTTAAATTTATTGAAACCCTTTCAAGAAAAAGACACAAAACAGAATAAAAAATTGAATATTATCAAATAGAGACGATCTAAACTTCGTATCTTATTACAAGAAGTTATACAGAAAATAGGGAAATTTAAAATAGTTGAGAAAAATAATAAAAGAGAGATTAATAGAAAACTGATTTGGGTTGGAGATATGAAATACCTTGAGGGGCTTGTACACCGTAAAACCTGCCTAAATCGACCACTTTTGGGACTAGACTTCAATAATCCCCCAAAGACAGTTGATTATATTCCCAAAAAAATTGTACAATTTCCAATATAAATGAATTTTTTGTAAGGAAACACATAATTTAAATCTTTTCATAAAAAGAAATCGATTAAAATAATTTTTCAACGCTATTAGCATAATTAAATATTTTCCTGAACAAATGTACATGGCGCTGAAACTACTCTGCGCTATCTAGTAACATAATTAGGAACCATAATTTTTTTTATAATCTTCCAAACACAATGAGAAAAAACTATTATTGTATTATGTAAACAGCCGTCTGCGGTTTGACGAAGCGAGAGAGTGAACCGTGGCGAGGCTGTCCTGCGCATGTGCGTGGTCTACATTTTCCTCTGCCTAGCCGCTAGTCTATTCACTTGAACGTGCAGTTCCGTGTCTTATCAGAATTCGTCTGCTATTTCAAACAAATAGCTAATTTTTACTATAATTTCTCATTTTTGTTTTAAGAATTAACAATCAAAAAAGCATGTCTGCTGATCGGCATAGCAATTATCAATCCCCGTTAACTTCAAGGTATGATTGCAAAGAAATGAAAGAAAATTTCAGCGAACAAAATAAATTCAGCACATGGCGTAAATTATGGGTGTTTTTAGCAAAAGCACAGCAGGTGAGTGTATTTATTAAATATATTTTAAACAAAATCTATTCGCATTATAAAGAATAGGTTAAATTTGGGTCTATTTTTGGCAATTTATCTTTTTTGGAGCATTAAAAATTCAAAAGTCGGAAAATTCGATAGAAAATATAGCTTTTGTAGTAAGTCGTATAAATCATTCTGACAGTCCTTAAAATGCTATTAAATACCTGTTACGAAACAAAGTTACATGACATTGTTATTAAGACCCCCCTTAATGTATTTAAGGGCCCCTTAGCTTGACTATTTTTAGGGCCTCTTTCACACTAACTTGTGAATTTCTAAATTTTTCAATTAAAAAAAAAATATGGGAATATAATTATCTATTTTGCCAGTTTGTGGCTTGGGCCCAGATATCCCATTCATTAAAGCTGCACTGATCGACATGTGTGTGAACTAGAGATGAGACTGGCTCTAATTTTCATATTGCTTTCAGGCTCGTGTGGGCCTGGGTTCATCAGACAGGTGCAAGGGAAGCCGAATACTAACTTCTCCATATCGAAATTCTCGAAGTAGTAAAATTAGGTGATTCATTTTCGAGGACTGTAGAAATACCCGTATATGAAAATTCAAAAGAAGTTAGGTAACATAGTTTAGCAACTTTTTTAAAATTAAAATCGTACATCAATGGGTTCAAGTTTTATTTGAAGTTGCAGGTTCAGGCTTAAATTTCCGAAAATTATTTCAGGTTCGGGCCTCGAAAAATGAGCTCAGAGTCATCTCTAGCTTGAACCTTCCTAGTATAGCAGGTTCTTAATTTAGAGGCTTTTAAGATTGAATCTCTAGAAAGGCTCCTTTTAATAAAAAAAAAGTGTAATGCATAATTTTAGTGAAATTTTGGAGCTCTATGTAGTCTTCCTTGGAATTTGAGGCCCTTGCCGATAGCTAACCTTTCCTGATAGGGCTTGTCTGAATCTGCTTTTTAACACGTTTTAGATCATTTGTAAAAAAATATTAATTGAACTGTGTTTTAATAATTCATCTTGAATTTACAGAGTTTGGGTTTGAACATTACCAACGAACAAATAAAAGAAATGGAAGCTAACATCAATAATATAGATTTCGAAAAAGCTGCTAAATATGAGGAAGTGACGAGACATGATGTCATGGCACATATACGATTATTTGGGGAGCAGTGTCCTAAAGCGGCACCGATAATTCATTTAGGTGCCACCTCATGCTATGTTGGTGACAATACGGTAATTATGAAATATGTATTTTTTAATTATTTTGGTAATTTTAACAGGTTCTAGTAAATTTAACACCCGTTTGGTATGGACACCCACACGAGTATTTCTAAGTGTGTGTGTGTGGGGGATAGGAAAAATTACCTCCTTATTCTCAAAGCTAAGCAATTTTAGTGAATGTACAAGATACTAAAATGCTACAAAAATAATTTATACTGCTTGGCAATTAATAATAAGCCACTCGAGTCCCTCCAACATTTTTAAATGTCTGGGAGGACTCAAGTCCTACTCTGCCACCACATGGACACCAATGCCTTGTGGTGGTGATATGTCTGCCTACCATATAGGTGTATTTAAAAATTGTATTTAAAATGTATTTCGTTTCTGATGGAAAAGATGTTCAAATTGTTTGAAAAACTGCATCTCGGTGCAGCATATACTTAGCTATCCTTGTGTTATAAAACGCAAATGGGCAAGCATAGTAAATTTTTTGTACATTTTAGTTATTTTATGCTTCAGTAATTTGAATGCATGTGTTTAAACCCAGAGCATTCATTTAATTTAAAATGTACAATTCGTACAGTTCAGTAATCATTACCTGCCACTTATATTCTCCCCACACTTTCTAAGGCAGAGGTTAAGCAATTTTATTGTAGTACTCAGAGATAAAATATGACTTGCAAAAAACAACAACCACCAGTGGTTCTCTCTCAATTAGTTTTCATCATAGGCCACTTCGGATCTGTTTTTTCTTTCTTTTTTTTGGTCGGTAGGCGACAAGATAAGAAAACAAATTGTCGTACATGCTATATAGACATTGGGGGGGGACTTACCCCCCCCTCTAGAAGTTTTCTAATTCAACGAAATAGCATTGAGATAAGAGCTTTAGCACCCCCCCTCCCCATAGAAGAAAATTAGCCTTTTTGGAAAATTTTTTTCAGTTTCTTATCTTAGCCGCTTCAGTTTTTATTGTTTGCAAGCTGCATTTGGCTTGCAAGCTGCCTACTGAAAATCACTAACTTGAACCTTCTTAGACCTCAATAGAGGTGGATCTAGAGAGAGGGATTTTTTTTTCGGTGGGGGGGAAATTCAAACTTTTTGTAAAAATTTCGTTATAGTCAGTGCTTCTTATAACCGATTTGCACCGCATTTTTATGGATTTGGGAGGATTTTCTTAATTCCTGCCCCATGGATCCACCCCTCCCCCAAGCTACATTCATGGATTTTTTGATATAATCTAAGGTCACTCTAATAGAAATAAGGCTACGAATCAACTGCTTTTAATAACGTATATATATTTTTTTTATGTTAATGGCCATATTTTCATTTTCAACACATCAATGTTTTTAAGTTTAGAAAAAGAAATATGTAGAGTAGAACCTGTCTAAAGTGGCCACTTTTGGGACTGGACTGTAATGGTCACCATAGATTGGTGATTTCTATACACGGCAGACTTTGGTATACGTATGACCAAGTCCATACAAGTTGTGTGTTAAGTGGTCACTTTGTACGGGTGGTCAATTTACAAAGGGGAGTCACTTTACCAGGTTTTATTGTATTTTGCTGTGTATGAAGTCTGTTTTTCCATTTCTGATTAAGAGGTTATTACAATTTGAATTGCTTTAATGGATTAAAATGTTCTGAACTAAGTTCTTTAAAAAAAAAAGTTGATTTGTTTTCAAAATTAATAAACACTTTACACCTTTGTGGATGCAGGGGTTGTAACAATTAAAAAGTTAGGAGTTACACAAATAGTTTAAAAAAGATTATACATGTATGGTTTAGGGTTTAAGAGGTAAATGTGCCTTTGATATCTAATTTGGTGGTGGTGGTGGGGGGGGCAGACCCCCTTCCTACAGCACTTTGTGGAAGCAAACTTAAATCTAAGGTTTATTCAAGAAGCATTGTGCATATAGGTTTTCTGGTTTTTTTTATTTTTTTTATCACTCATACATTGAATTGAGTGTTTAGATAAGATAAGTGTAAAGTCAAGGTAAACTCATGGTTGTGATGAGCCTTGCTGATTGTGGTTGCATTCTGAGATAAGATGTGCCCCAAGTAGTGTTTGAGATAAATCTTATCTTTTATTTTCGTAAGAAAAAACACTTATCTTTCCAGCAAAATCGTTTTGAGTAACCATTGGACTTAAAGCATTAGGACAAGTAATTTTGAGATAAAACTGACTGTCAGAGTTAAATGGCGATATCCATGAGAGCGGGTGCCCTCGTGTGCTGAGCATGGTAGACTATGTCCTCCACCCACCCCCAACTCACCTTTAGTGGTTGATTATGCTGTCTGAACGTCCTTTCTGGGAATACAGCGCTGCCTTTTCCGGCCACCCTCACACACACATTACACTCACTGAGATAAAACAGAAAATGCATTGGTGCAAATCATTCACCAATTTTGCAAGATTTGTACTCATACCGATTTTACATATTTTACTTTAACTTTTTATTTAACGATGTTTCATTTATATCTATAAGCATTAAGAAATGCTCAATTTCGATTTTGTAGCTTGATCACAGAGCTCATTTGGATAAGTGTTTAATAAATAATATACATGCATGGCTATTTCATTTGATTATGACATACGTTCAGGAAAAACCAAATAATATTAAAAAAAAAAGCAATGCACTCAAGTGGAACCCCGAAAGTAAGAGAAGAGGAGGTAGACCAAGAAATGTATAAAAAGGGGAACATTAAGAAGCAAACTTGAGGAGAAAGGAAAAATGTAGTGAGAATTAACGAACTAAAAAAAAAAAAAATTTATATATAATATATATAAACCCTATGCTCCCACACACACACGCACACTATAGATTAAAGGAAAAAGATGATGCTGTTTAAAATAAATGAATTCTCGTTTAAAATATTAACTGCTTTCAATTTTTTCACTGAGATGTGAGGATGCATATTCTCACACATTATACCTGAATCGTAAAACGTATTTTAAGGTAACAAAATTTCAGTTTCTTGATGATATACAATTATTTGGTATTTTTAGCCATCCTTCATATTAGTTTTCAAAGTTTTTGCTAAGTTATTATCATTTCCCTTCTAGGATCTTATTATTATGAAGAAGGCCTTGGAAATATTGTTACCAAAGGTAATGAGATAAAATGTTATTTTTCTGCATGCTTTTAATTGTCATTATCTTCCGTTTTGAATGAATAGAGTACTAATTCTTGTATTACATGTCTAGCATTCCATCAATTAAAGGATAGTAGCGATATTGTTTATCTGCCTCGGCATAGTAGTAGCTTGCTTGGTTACCATATTAATAACCTAGAGCTGATTTCAGCAAATACCCATCACTTGTTTCTGCGCCATTTTTTTCTAAAGATCTTTAACCCTTAACACTCGAAAGACTCCGCTGCAGAGACATGTATTAATGCTATAGAAATTGAAAGTCTAGCTATGGCAATATTTCTGTTATCTCTTATATATATATAGATATCACAAATAATCCTATTATCTTTTATATATAATATATCTTTAATACATTTATTATCTATTAATATATTTGTTATTTATTAATTTTATATGTATAATTTATTATATCTATTATAGAGTGTTAAGGGTTAATATGAGGTGTCTGATTCCTTGGACAGAAAAGGTTGCAATTGCTCGAAAAACTGTTTATCCTGGCACAATATGTAAAAATAGGAAGTACTGAATATTGCCAAGAGTCAGTATTACAATGAAACATGGTAAACTTGGCACATTTTGGTGATTCGGCGATTGGTGGTGATTTGGTGATGGCAGACATGCATTAGTGTTGTTGCATGTCAGCCATATTGGAAAATTGTGAAAAAAGGAGAACAAGAATTTTTGACCTATTAAAAAAAAGAGAAAAAGAAATAAAAAATTGCATAGAATTGCAATGTTGAAAAAACTAAGGCCTGGTATCTTTTCTTGATCAAATGCCTAGCTGGGGGTGGGGGGGCTTCCCCCCCACACATTTTCTTCTTCTGGGTCTTGTATTGAACCTAAGTTCTGCACCCTCCTGAATCAGTAAATCTTGCAAAAGTAATACACTAAATCAGCGGTTCTTCAACGGTGAGGGTCCATATGACCATATCATGGGGTCTGCGAGACCCTCCCAGTGTTCCACAAAGATTCGAAAAAATACCGAGAAAAGAGCATTTGCTCTTTAATGCTAAGAATAAATTATGAGGGGACGAAAAATTCCTTCCTTAAATAGTGAAAATTAGTGATGAAACACTAGAAATAAATACATATGATGCAAATTCCGGGCTTTAAACTTTGAGTTAATTCTTAGTGTCCTCGAGGATGTGTGATTATTGAAGGGGGTCCACAGTCTAGGAAAGTTTAGCATAGTTATTACTAAAGCATATTTTTATTATTATTGTTAAAGCATAGTTATACCCACAGTTGGGTCATAAATGCGTATAGGCCTAACCATGATAGGCTGCCGCAACGTTGAAAACACTGTTTGGAAAATTCAACGTGGTGGCAACCAAGAAGGCGGCAAATTTAATTGGTTTTAAAAAGGTAATGGAGACTGTGAAAAGATTCGACATCCGCACTTTGTGGAAGAAAAATTATTTTTAAAGCTTCTCTCTGAAAATGCAAGGAACAGATTTTGCCCTGTACCTTTTTTTGTACGTATTTTTTTCTCATATCATTTCAGAATTTTTTGTGTATTTTTGTAGCTTGCTCGTTGTATTCATAAACTGGCACAGTTTTCTGAAAAATACAAGTCGTTGCCAACACTCGGATATACGCATTTACAGTAAGTTGATTATTTTTTGGTATGTCTTTGGAACAATTGGCTAGGCTTTTTGGAAACACATAAAATCTGATGATTAAATAAGGAAACATATTCAAGATTAGCAACATACGAGATCTCTCTAAAATGTATTTGACCTGTGGCCGGGAAAAATATATCACATGACGGGATTGGGACCCTGATCCTATTCAAAGTAAGCCCCCTTGCACCTCCAGACACTTAGCCCACTGTTCCTTCCACTGCCGAAAACACTTCTGGAAGGCTTCTTTTGGAATGATGTTCAACTCTGCTGTCGCATTCTGCATTATCTCTTCTCTACTCTCAAAATGGGACCCTTTCAAATGCCTCTTCAATTTCGGAAATTCCTGACCAGAAGTCATAAAGAGCCATGTCTGGAGAGTAGGGAGGTTGGTGAATGACTGGAAATCCATGTTTCTCCAAGAAAGTCTGAATCAGGGTGCTATGAATGAGATGGAGCATTGTCATGATGCAACTGCTAGTTTTTCGCCGTCGAGAGATCTCGTCTTTTGCGCCGAACTGTATCACGGAGTCTGAGAACTTCTTGATAGTACTCTTTAGTCATTGTTTGTCCTTCTGGTGCGTATTTATGATGCGAAATTCCACTCTGCGTGGGAAAATTAAAGGATGGATACTTTTTAGACAGACCTCGTACATACTTATTGGAAGCACATTGGAGTTACATTGGAACCCATGGTTTGAACACTGCTGGTGCCATCTTCTGCTGAACCGTATTCCATGGTTTAATTCCCAAAGTGGCACAGATTGAGATCCCTCCGAAAACTGTAGGTCCTGGTGCAGCATGATCGCAACTATCCTTATGCCATAAAATATTATACATCATAATGCTTAGTAAATAACTTAGCAAACATTTTGTGTATGACATAGCAAAGCATTTTGTTTGTTTGTATTTTTATGGCGCAAGAGCATTTGGTCTATACTTTGCCAAACATGGTAAAAAAACCATTTTGTAAGTAATGTAACTGATATTTTTCATGATATGTATCGTAATGTCTTGCATGCAATGTTTCATTTATAATGGATGTTAATGTTTCATGTGGAATAATATATAGTTTCATTCATTGTGAAGTTTGTGTACACTGCTTTTAAAACTGAGGTTTTCACTTTAGAGTCGCCCAGCTGGTCACCGTTGGGAAAAGAGGTTGTATGTGGGTGACCGATCTTGTCAAGCACCTTCATGAAATAGAGCGGCTGAAAGATGATTTGCCATTTAGGGGAGCCAAGGGAACAACAGGCACCCAAGCCAGTTATTTAGCTATTTTTAATGGAGACCATAAAAAGGTAATTCTGACATATGTACATGTATGCGCACACATGTTACATCAAGCATGATTGCATGTAACACAAGAGATGAGCAAAATGATTCTTTGGGGGGGGGGTAATTATTTCATGTGACTTTTGGTAACTCCTTAATAGCCAGAATACATAAAATAATTTTTTTAGAGGTGTACCGAAAACAGGAATTAGTATATTTTCCATTTCTATGAGTTAGGTCATTGTAAGGGTGGTACTTCCTGGTTACCTGTAATTTGTAGCTCATATTAAAATCATAATGAGGAGATGTAAAAAATTTGTTTAGCATATAATTGGGAACTTTGTAACGGGAATAGTTTGCACACTTTATCATTTTTACAAGGTTCGAATCAGGGGTGTAGCAGTTAAAAAATATGGGATAGGCTGAAGTAGTGTTAAAAAAAATCGACGTTAAGGATGACAATGTGATTTTTTATCGAATTGGTTGGGCTTGAGCCATTCCTTTTCCTACACCATTGCTTCCAATGCTCTTGGAGAACCTGGAATTGTCAGGGAATTTGAAATAGTCTCCAAAAATTAGGGAAATACAAGATTTTTTTGCTAAAACCTGAAAAAGTCCAGAACCCCCCCTCCTATTTTGAATGGTTAAATTTTGCTCGCGCGTGAAACTATTTTCCCTGGAACCAAACTTCAATTCGAAGTTTTGTTTACCATGAACGTGGTTTCGACTCCCAATGGTGCAAAGAATGCTTACTCAGAGATCTCATAAAGATTGCACTGCTCACTGTAGTCTAGGGTTTGGTTCCCTAGGCCTTAAGGGGTTTGGATTTCTCAAAAAACTGTAGGTCCAAGAGGTTCGGATTCCTCGGAAAACTGTAGGTCCAAGAGGTTTGGATTCCTCAGAAAATTGTAAGTCCAGAGGTTCAGATTCCTCGTAAGGCAGTAGGCCAACCAATAGGTGTAGAACAACCACTGTAGTCCTTGAGCCATAAAACCACAAACAAACAAAAGTTTTGTTTATGATTAGTTAGGTAGGTACAATTAATGGGGCCAAACTTTTGGCCTCGCACATGGTGCCATACAACCTTAGTCCCTCCGATCCAATAAATTTTGCTGAAACAATTTTCTTCAAGGATGAGAATCTTAACAACGTTTACAATTTTGTCAAATTTATGCCTTGAGGTGTTGTAAGACATTGCTAGAATTTTTCTAAATTTTCCTATCGGTTATCTATAAACGTAACCGTGAAATATTTTACATTTTAATAATATACAAAGATCTATTTATTAAAAAAAATAATTTAAATAGCATTGTGTCATTAATAATTAGTTAAATATATATTTGCATTAGCTAGATATGGTGAGAGTCACTCAGTCATCACTTTTCAGTGAATAGGTTGTTACTCTTACTTTGATGAATCAGTTACTTTGAGTAATTCGTTAATTTAATGAACATCTCTATCATGCACAGCATATCTAATATTACAATAGGTGTTGTACTTACGTTTTGCTTTAAATAACTGTAAAAAATGTATTTATTGGTTGGAAAAATTTGCTTTTTTTTTTCTCTTGCTATAGGTAAAGCAAATGGATAAAATGATTGCAGAAATGGCAGGATTTAAAAAGTAAATAGTCTTTTTTATGTAAGATCATAAATGTTTGGTGTATTCCCCCCCCCCTATATATATATATTCTGGAAGTTGAAAGTACATCAGATCGAGCAGCGAGGCTCGTTGTTCAACTAACCCAGCGATACCAACTTCAAATAGTACAGGTATATGCACCAACATCAAGCCATACCGACGAAGAGGTTGAAGAATTTTATGAAGAAATCAAAGAGTTACACACCAAAGGGAAACAACATATCAAGCTCATCATGGGGGATTTCAATGCAAGAATTGGACAACAGGAACAAGGAGAGACATCGGTTGGTAAATACGGATATGGGGAAAGGAATGAACGTGGCGATCAACTCATCGAATTTGCAGAAGCTGAAAATCTTAGCATCATGAATTCATTTTTTAAGAAGAAACCGCAAAGAAAATGGACATGGAAACACCCAAATGGGGGAACTAGTGAAATTGACTATATCCTGGCAAACAAGAAATCAATTATTGAAGATTGCAGTGTACTGAACAGATTTAATACTGGAAGTGATCATCGAATGGTGAGATGTAAAGTGCACTTAAATACTAAATTAGAACGACAGAAGCTCATTAGGAAACAAGTATATATAGTGTATATAAAAGCAAGTAAATGTAAGTGTTTCTGAAGTATAGATGTTCTTTTACAATAAGGAAATTATTATTATAATGGATTCTTGTTTTGTCAGGCCCCTTACAATATGCGGACAGACATACAGTCGTGAAGTGGATGCAGATATTATATCGTGTTTGGGTCGTTTGTGTTCTTCGATTCATAAAGTAAGTGGGGTCCTCGTCTGTGGTGATTCTGTGTTCCTATTAAGCGTATATGTTTTATGTGTTCTTATATATATGCATTGTTGTTGTGCTTATGCAATTCTGTGGTGTTGAATACCACTTTTAAGTCTGTGATTTTCTTACAGCGCAGTGTGAATGTTTTGAGAGTACATTTTGAAAATTAAAGGGCCCCGTGGTGATGTAAAGGTAATTAGGGGTGCGACTGAACATTTGGCAAGCTTTGAGACCAAATATGTGGCAACGAAATATCAATTTTCTTTGAAATTCATCATGAATATAAACAAAAATGAATTTAAACAACAATATAAATCAACATTTACTGGCATAGTGATAATAATAAATAAACGTTGATTTATATTGTTGTTTAATTTAATCTGCGTAGTGTTCGATTTATTTAAATAAAAATGAATTTGTCATGGTTTAAATTGAGGATAAAATTAAATCTAGTTTTGTAATTTTTTTTTTATAGCCAAATATTTTGCTAACTTCAAGGTTGAATACTTGGCTAGTTTCAAAGCCAATTATGAACTTCTTTAAAATTAAAAAAAAAAAGAAAAAGATTTTAATTTTATTCTCAAATAAAAATATGACAAATACATTTTGTTTACATTTATAATGTATTTTAGAGGCAATTGATATTCGTTTGCCAAATATTCGGTATTCGTCCCCAAAGCTAGCTAAATGTTCATTCGTATCACGAAAGGTGATATGTCCTTCTGTTATGCCGTTAACCCAGTTTTGGTTCTTGTGGTACCATAGAATACATATCACTTTTTCTGCCAATTGTTGTCCAGGGTTTAGTTTTCTAACCAATAGAGAAGTGGTTCTCAAAATTCGATCCCTCATGGACCACTTTAAGTAAGCCTTTATATACATTGGAGCACCGGAAAAATTGGGATTCCCTGGGAAAAGAGTGTAAAATGTTATCTGAAACTAAGGTTTCCAGTTCTGGTTATTAAGGTTAGGCTGTTTACATACAAAAGGGTAAACACTGGTAAAACAACAAATGAGCCCTGTGGGTTCGCCTCCCAACGGTGCATAGAACGCTTACTCAAAGATCTCACAAATTCGCACCACTCACTTTAATCTGGTTTTTGGTTTCCTATACCGTAAGAGGTTTGGATTCCTCAGAAAATCGTAGGTCCAGGAGGTTTGGATTCCTCAGAAAACAGTAGGTCTCAGTCCAGCATGACCACTGTAGTCCTTGAGCCATAAAATCACAAAAAAAACACCAAAACCCACCCAGGCTTTCGGATTCATTAGTGGCAGTCCTTCATCAAGAGTAATGTAGATGTTGTTCTTCTGCCTCTTCTTTTATATTCGAAACTTTTGGGGAAAACCCTTCATCAGAGCAATCCCGCTGAACGGTAAAGCCCAGTGGGAATCAATGGGAATTGTGGAAAAACCCAATGAGAAACGCACGCTGTGGAGCACCTAATGGTGGGGAATTCCCATACATGTTTCAGTAAGAGTTGTCTGTAAGTTTTTGAAAGTGGCTTTGATGCATTCATGGCTTTCCCGTGTAGTTTGTAAGTTTCCCAAGATTCTAAGAAGAGTCTACTATTCTTGTTTGTGATGTGACAGTGTAGTATTTTTGTTGAGTCCCAGTCGGGTTCGTGTCCGTGTCCGTGTTGTAAAGCATGTTCTGCCAAACATGTTTCATTAGTTCTCGTTTATGTTCTTTTCTTATTTTTTTTATAATTTTTTTCTGCATTAATAGTATTACTGTGACGTGATGATTATCATCATTGCCATGAATATAATACGCATTAATAATACTATGACATTGTAACTTTACAAGACGTTCATTCTTTAAAGGATATTAATTCACAGAGTGCTTCATTTTAAAATTGAAGTCCCACATGTGTGTATATTGATTCCGGCTTTACAAATCATGGCAAATGATTGCCTACCACAATAATAAACTTGGTAGAATCAGAAGATGTCCTTCATGCCAACTATAAAAATCTAGTCAATGATTTTTCGAGCCTTTTATATGGTAGTGTATTGGTATAACCTGGGATATAGGGATGCATTAAATCAATGGGTTTATCTGTAATGACTCATAAAGCAGTTGCAAGATTGTCTAGTCCAGAAATATGTACGGTGAAACATGTCTAAACCGGAGCCTCCCCAAAGTGGAAACTTGCTCAGAACTGAATTTTTTTGGGGCCCCCTTCGGAAGCCAATGGTATGTAACATTAGCTAAAATGGAAACTGTCTAGCTCAGAAACATTAAAAATGTCTTATCGGAGAGAAAAATTGCATAAAACAGAAAACTTCTAGTATGGAAAAAAAAAAAAATTCTTAGCAGAAAAGAAATGAGGGTTGGAATTCAATGCAAATAGCGAAGTGGGGAAGATGAATAAATGATATTTTGCAGGTACTGAATGCACTTATCTCTGACCACCATTTTGCACACCAACCCATTGTTAACCAAAGCGAAGTGTCACATCGATTTTATCACTTCATGAATAAACTACATTTAGGGAGATAATAAATGGTCATCTATTGTCAGGTCTACATCGAAGGAGGTACGCCTAATCCCCATTTGTATACAAGGATAATTAGTTTTTGATCTCAAGGATAATTATTTCTAAATTATCCTTTTAATCATAAATTTATTATTAAATAAGTTCTTAATTATAATTATTATATATCAAGGATGATTAGTTTTTGAGTTAGTTTGTTCCGGGTAATGGCAAATTCAAGTAAAAGAACTTTCTCGAAGCTAATGGTTACAATTTAAGCTTCCATGATGTGCATTTCGTGTTGAATAGGCATGTACAGTTAGCATTGCAGTTTGTACTACATTGACCGTAACTACTAAGAATACAAAATAATGCAAAAATTGAGAAAATTAAAATTCAGTGATAAAATAAATATTTTTATTAAGAGGAAAATAAACTAAATATAAAGTCAAGGTTTCTACGTATCTGAAAAACCTGGAAGAGTTGGGAAAAAAATTTTCTGACTGGAAAAGTCAGGGAAATTTGAAGTGCCAAAGGCCTAAGTCAGGGAAGTTTCAAATTCACTGTTATATTAAATGGCTTATTAAAATAATTTTCTTGAACTATACTTTTCGTACTGCATTGCATACTTGCTGGAAATTTTGAAAAACTTATACTTTTGACTAAACTTCTTCCAAAAATTACTATTTTGCACTAAAACTAATGTAATTTATATAAAATTATTAAGCCCATATATATAGTAGGAGAGATTGTTTACCAGATATATAACTAAAACTTGAACAAAAATATTTTTAGCTAAATTTTCTAATCTGTAAAGGATTATGATCATACCAATCTCCTTTGCCTTATTTATACTCACATTTTTTTAAACTGCATAAAAAAATTAGCTTTGCTTTTTAGCAAAGCATTAGCTTTGTGGTTATATAACTAAATTCGTTTATAATGGTATCAAAAGAGGTCGAATGAAAATGTTGTAAATATTTAATTAATGTAAGTTTTTAATGTAAAAAAACTATTTTTACTACAATTTTTTGTATTCGTAAATGCACTGTAATTGAGATATAAAAGGCTTTGGGGGTTGTGCTAGTGAATTTTATGGTCTTGGAACTTGTTTCAATTATGCAAATTTTAATGCATTGTAATATGTTGTTTACTAAAATTAGTGACTGGAAATCCATTAAGATTTGGTCTGGAAAAGTCGGGGAAGTTTGAAATTGAATGTGACCAGAACTATGTCATTGTTGTTAATATATTTTGACTCAGCTAATTACATATATAATTATTATATTAGTATTTTATATATTTATAATTATTATATTAGTATTTTATGGTTTTTGTAAGTTTTTTTACATTTTTATTTGGCGTTTAATGATGTCTGAACCATTAAAGTGAGGCATGAAATGTTAAAATGTGCAGGGTAGATAGAGAGCATTACAATTAAGACTTAAATTTAAAAAGTCTAGAAAACAATGATCGTTTTAATTAATTTGATTCTTACGTATTGTAATTCAGTAACTTTATTAATTAAAAATTATTTTTTTTCTTGTATCTGTTTGCAAAAATAATACACTTTGAAATGTTTTGTTACTGGTCCGAAAAAATCAGGGATGTTTGAAACAAAATTTGGGTAGACACCCTGTAATGTTTGCAAGATGAGACATGACAAAGAAAAAATATTAGCATATGCAGTTACCTATTACCAATCAATTTAACTATGTATTTATTTTGCATGTAACTGAAACCTGCATACCACGGAATTTTTTTCCAGTCCCATGAGTTTCCGTTGTAGACAGGTTTCCCTGTATATGATATACTTCCCACTACTGCTTTTGGAATCTTCCAAAAATGAAAAAAATATATGGAGTATACCCAATCCTTCAACTTATTGAAGAAACTCATTGTTAAAATAAGTTTATGAGTATTTGACGATGCTTTTGTTTCTCTCCTATATTGATAGATTTGCAGCGACATAAGGATATTGGCTCAAAGAAAAGAAATCGAAGAACCATTCGAGAAAACACAAACAGGATCGAGTGCCATGGCTTATAAAAGAAATCCCATGCGCTGCGAACGGATCTGTTCCCTGGCTCGCACTACTATGGCTAATGTTAATAGTGCGTTGAACACCGTTGCCACTCAGTGGTTGGAACGAACTTTAGACGACAGTGCTGGAAGGTAATTCAAATGTCACACCATGAAATTTGTATATATAACGATATTGCCGGCTTCAAAAGATAAGAAACTTGTGGATAAAAAAAACGTTGCATCAAAAATAAAATGAATAGTAAGATGTCGATGTTACGAGCGGAGATTAGACACATGTGTAATTAAATGTAACATCGCCAATATGTCGTATATTTTTCTCACCTTTTTTAAAAGTAATTTAACTACATAAAGTTCACTTTCTCCTCCAAAATCACTTTCGGTATTTATTATGTGTCCTATGGGAGGGGTTTGAGTCCCCCCTTTCGTATGCCATTGGTTTTACAAATATTCCAGTTTTTTTTATCTATATGCATTGGCGTAATTAGCCTCACAATCTAGGGGTGCTAATTTTTTCTAGAGGGGCTAAAGTTAACCCTAAT
>QLNU02014176.1:172274517-172294631 GCA_006491805.2 Dysdera silvatica | reverse complement strand
CGAAATTCACGACTGATCACGAACAAAACTTTGAATTGAGCTCCAGTTATGGGAGAAATAGCCTCGTGTTTGAAATTCAACTATCTAGAACGGGTTAGGAAGGTTTCTCCAGCTTTCCCAGGTTTTTTCCTGACTTTTCGGGCAAAAGTCCCCGACTGATCCCAAACAAAACGTTGAATTGAACTCCAGTTATGGGAGAAATAGCCTCATATTTGAAATTTAGCTATTTAGAACAGGTTAGGAAAGCTTTCCCCTGGCTTTTCAGACAAAATTCCATGACTGATCGCAAACAAAACTTTGAATTGAGCTCTAGTTGCGGGATAAATAGCCTCGTGTTTGAAATATAGCTATCTAGAACAGGTTAGGAAGGTTTCCCGCGATTTTTCCCAGGTTTAACCAAAAAATTTTGTTTTTCCCTGAATTTTAGGGACAATTTCAAATTCCCTGATAATTCCAGGTTGCGCAGGAACCCTGAAATAAGCAATAAATCATTATAAAAAGGTAGGTGATAATTTTCTATTATTGCAAGATATTGACAAGGCTGTCCCCAAAGGTTGCACACTGTGTGTGCCGCATTCTCTGAAGAAATTTTGAAAAATACAGGGTACGCACCGCATACTCTCAAGGTCTCACGGAAACTTTTGTATTTGCTGGTTTTTGGGGCAACTTTCAACGAACTTCAGCTTTTTTTTTTTCCCCTAGTCATTTACAAACTTGAATGTAAACAAATGAGGAAAAACATCCTGAACTCCCCCAAGCCTCAAAATAATATCCTGCGTACGGCTAGGAGAGGAATGAAAAACTGATGAAAGTGGCAAGTGCCACCTTGGGCTTGGATAGGCGATAAACGACCAGTCAAATGCCAGTCAGCGCGGCGCGATGACGTCACCAAGTCCAGTAACCCCTCAATTTCAATACTCTTCAATTAAGACAGCACCGCATACTCTCAATAATTTTCTTCAGGACAGCCCTGGTTACGAATACATTTGTTGGGCCTGTGCCCTCTTACAAAAGATAATTTACCAAGACTGCTCTCACAAATGTTGAGGAACATTAATCAGACAGACGGACAGTCGGTCGGTTGGTTGGTTGAATTTTTAGGGCGAAAGGGTCATTCTCCACCAAAATACTAATCCACGGGTTGTTACAGAAAAAAAATGACAAAATTTAAAGTTTACTTGAAATTTTCAGCAGTGTTCTACAGATTACTTGTAAAACCCCTGGAAGGTTGTCGTGGAATCCCCAGAGTTCTATACGACAGACTTCATAGAACACTGCTTTTAAAATGAGAGAAGGTACTTGGAGCTCATTCTCATTTTTAAAATACAATTTGATTTTGGAACTCATTCTTCACAAGTAAATTGGAGAGTTGGAATTCATTCTCTACAAGTGAATCGGGTTGTCAGGACCCAGTCACTCTAGGAAATATTTCACTTTTACAGTTCATCTGTATTTTGCAGCATAAAGACAGACATGTTCATGATATATGAGGACACGGATTTTTTCAACGGATGCAAACCTGTTGCCTAAGGCCTTTTGTACATAAATGTTAATATTCTGGGTGTTAAGGTAAGTGTTTTCTTTCTGTAATAAGGAAAATAAATTCCTGTGGAGCAACCAATGCCATGGAGCTCTCTAGAGAGCTTGATTGAATTTTAATTAACTCTCCTTGTCCCATTATTAGACATGCAAAAAAATTACAAGTTCCCAAATGCCCACAACAGAGTAACACTTTTCAATGCCAAATATGAAGACAAACTATTAGCAATGAAAAATAAGAAACATAACAATCACTGAACCACAAACCAAAAAACAGTGAAAAACACAATAATCAATGGAAATATACGACTAATGTAACTGTGAAAGCAGATTTTATCATATAATTTTATAATGCAATCATTAATCATCAAATGATATTATTGACAAGTACAGTGTTTTATAAAAATCAATTAGTTACCACCTTGTAATTAATTTTCTATAATTTCTATACTACTACTAATCTTTTATCCATATTGTTCTAATAATTCATTAAATACATAAAATTCCTTGATTAATATTAAAAAGTTAAATAAAAAGGAATAACTTATTTAGAGTTTATTAAAATTATATAATATAAAAAATCCTTTTTTTTTTTATTTGGAAAAAACAAAAACAAACATGAACACAAAAATATCAAAATCATTATTATTACTACTATTAGTACCATTACAGTCAAACTTGGGTAATTCAACGCTAAAGGAACTATAAAATTGATCAAATTTAACGAGTCAAATTATGTTATTTAAAAAAAAATAGAAAAAAGCACTGTTTAAACCTAGGTTTAAGGCAACGCAGTTTAAACCGGCCAACCCAGACTAACAATCAGTACAACCTTTCCTCATTCGCTGTTGGAATTATTCATTCACATAAATAGAAATGAGAGTGAGGATAGGAAAGAATTATAATTAATATTTGTATTAGGGAATGCATTCTTCACGGTTGTTCTCCAAGCGCTACATTGAAATAATTTTAACATACTACATTCAATTTAAATGCATTGTGTGAGGCTTGAAATGTTTTCCCTTATGGCAAGACAAATTTGTGTACAAAAGATGACTTAAAAATATATTGAAATGACAATTAAAAAAAATGATGAGGAGGTCACAGAGGTTGTATTAATCAACATTACACCAATGACAAGACAGAGTTCAATTGAATACCTGTTCTGGGCATCTTCCAATGAATCGCTCTGCCTTCAGGAGATCTTCCAATTTGTCGTGGATTGGAGCAAAGTACGAACTCTTACGAATCCTGTCAACTAGGTCATTATCCTTCCCATGTAACTTCACGACACTGGCAGCTTCCTGTGACAAGACTCTGATCTGTTCGTGGCATTCCTAAAACAAATTCAAGATTTTACTGCAAGTTTTATCGAAGGCTGAATATGGCATGATAATTTTGAATTTATCAATGCCACAATTTTATGGCTGGTTGGTTGCTTTACAGTGCAAAAACAGCAAAGGTCATACTGTACCACGACCTATGGGTCTCCAAGGATCCAGAACATCTTGTGACCTAGGGACCCCACCCAGACCATAATGAACAGTTTATCGGTACTATTACGACACCATTGAGAATAAAATCTGGGTTAATCGCATACCAGGCGAATGTATTACCACTGCACTATCACAGTGCCCAATCGGTTGATTGGTCAGTCGATTGCTTGAGTGATTGATGGGTTTGTTGAATTTTTATGGCAGCAACGATCAGTCTGTGCTAACCAACGTTTGGTTTTAACGAAACTACAGTAAAACACCCATAAGGAGACCATCGTCGATTCCATGAAAAAGTGGCTGCTCAGAGAGATGGTCTCTAAATGGAGGTAAAATTAGCATTGCGTCTATGTGGGTGAGGAAATCTGTTTCCAAAAAAGATGGTCGTTAAGGGAGGTGGTCTTTAAAAGAGGTTTTTACTTATGTAAAAACTCACTGAAGGAGATGAGTAACCCATTACTTAATCTTTTGTAATAAAGATAGCAAAGAATGATTCCCTTTCATTGTATTGTTTTCCTTTGGTGATCTAAAACCATCTTGAAGCTTCAAAAGCGAGCAAGTGTTAGCTTTTATATTCTGAGAAGACAACATGTGGTCGCCTAGGGTGAGACTGATGGTTTTTACCATAGTCCCTGAATAATAATATGCAAACATGCAATAAGATTGGGGACTGTGGTCAGAGATATTACATCACTTCTGTAGTAACCCCAAACAAGATCAGCAGTATTTCCTAAGGACTAAATGTATCATTATCTGGGAGGGGGGGGGGCATTGTAGAAGGTCCATCATTATTAAGCTATAATAATCCAGAGAGGGAGGAAGGGAGGGAGGATTGTGGCTTTTTGTATTTCAATGTAGGTGTTTGGGTCAATGTTGAGTATCTCCAAATTCGTCGCAAGCGTTTTTGGTACTATCCCTGTTGCTGAGATGACTAACGGGATGACGAAGATCTTTTCCATACCCCATATATCTCGTACTTCATGTCTGAGATCTTGGTACTTGGTGATTTTCGTTGTGTAGGTTGTCTGTATGTTATTGGTGTTGGGTACTGCTATGTCGATTAAGTACGTGGTCTTATTCGATTTATCGACGAGGTAAGTAAGGTGGGGCTTACCTGCTCCCAAAATGGACAGTTCAAATGACATGTGGGTGTAGGGTATAAACCTCACTCTCCCTCTAAACTAATCTTGGTACTTGCCCATGTAACACGTGTGCGGAGAAAGAAGTCGACAGCATTAAGGGGAATTATAATGTAAGAAGAGGTGGACAGTTCTAAACAAAGTGAGGACAATGAAGTTAAGTTTTCTTAAAAAACAGAAGCTTGCATTAACTTTTTTCACCTTGTTGTTCATCACTGGTATAACAGGTATTTATTTGCCCGTTTTGAAATCCAAATGTATAAATATATGGGTGATGTATATAAACTATTTTAACTTCTTTATAATCTAGTAATTAAACTATTAATGAGTTGTTGGGAGACTGGATAGGCACATTGGCAAATGCCGACTATCTATCAGAAACAATCCACTATTCAGACCTTCAGTAAACGTCTCCCCTGATGAAGAGTTTGCTAGGGTCATTGTATATTTTGTAAAAATATCGTTATCTTTTATATATAATATATATTGTATTTGTACGGAGATTCGTTAAATTCGTCGTAATTTTTTTAATGTATTATGTATATATGTTTATATATTCTATGAAAATATTGTATGTCATTATGATATCTCAATATGTTATAAATTGCCATTTTGAGTTACTTTAGGGTATTTATGTGTGGGATTTGTTTATTTGATGCTACTGAGTTTTATATTCATCTATTGGTATATAATATCGGCATTTGTATATTATCGGCATTGGTATATATATAATCGGTAAATAATACCTTTATACACTTCTTTGTAATAATATCACCAATTTTTTCAGCAATATGATTATACTTTTCTTACTTACAATAGTTCATAATATAATACTTGCTCTGAAAATTCTCTTTCTCATGTACAATTTTCGTATACTTCCTTATTTTACTCATATATTTTCTAACGTTGATTATTTTTAGCTGTAAGCGCATTATCATCTATAGACTGGATGTTAAAATTCCTATTAATTACAAACGAGGTTTTTCTACAAACTCTTTTTCAATGCTTTTACCATTCTAATTAGAATGTTTACCTATTATATATTAAAAACATGCAGAGCATGGGAAACACCAAGCTACTTTTCTGTACCCATGAGAAATCCCTGTGGGCATGGAGCCAGAATTAAAAGACTGAGGTGTGGAAGTACTCTAACACGAGGATGGGAGCCTGGCCTAGCCTCCCACCTCTGGCTGCACGCCTGATGTGCAGTCAAGTGAGTTAACCAGAGAAAGAAAGAGGAAAACACACAATATATTTTAAAGGTTATGTCTTTCTCTTTCAAATATGGGTGTCATGCATTTCTTTATTTATTATTCATGAATTTTAGGAGGGCAAGGCACCCGCAAATAAGGCCCAGCCTAAGCTGGAGAGGTAGCCCCATTTGAGGCACTTTTGCGGAGCCTCCCTTATATAACCTCCTTAACAGACACCCTTAAAAAAAGGACACCCCCATTTAACAGACACTTTTCCACGTCCTATTACCCAGCACTGTTTATTGGCACTTATTATCCCTTCCAAATAAGACACCTCCAAATAGCGGGCAAATACTCAAGTTCTGGTGTGTTTGCTATTCAGAGGTTTTACTATATTCATATTTGTATATATCACTCAATATATACAAATAATGTATACAACGTATACAAATAATGTATATATCACTCTAAGCATGGTTCAGATATTTTGGTTGTTTGTGCCCACTGACAAAATAGTATTAATTTGCAATTAAAAAACAAATCTCCTTCCTAAGCACAGGGCCCCCTGCAGACATGGGGCCCCAATTTAGTCAAATCGGTATATAGCTGGCCCTGTTGCAAATATTTTGGGAAAGGACTGAAAGGGCTCTGGGCCCCTTAGCATTGGTAAGGGGGCTCCGAGAACTGGATAGAGTACACTTAGGATCCCGAGAATTGGTAAGGGGCCTCTGAACATGACAGAGTATACTTAGGATTTTTTTTTTTTTTTGTTCATCTGCTTTCATTTCATTATGGAAGAACTGTGACGGCCATGGTGCACCAAACCTACAGTTTTTTTAAGGACCCGAATCTCTGTCATTCAGGGAATCAAACCCCAGACTATGTATCAGTAGGGAATTGGCAAACATTCATTGAAAGCTTTCATCCCCTTCCATGTGAAGTCTGTTTAAAACTTTTTAAGACAACCATATTTAATGAAACTCACTTGTCTATTGCCACCACATTTCACCATTTCCATGATAATCTCCTCGGTAATCATGAATGGCAGCTCCTCTTGAATGTGGCGCTCAATTACCTTCGGATAAACCACAAGGCCACCAAGCACATTTTGCAGAACATTTAGAACGGTTTCTACACACAGGAAAGAATCTGGAATGTACATTCTCCTAAAAGAAATCCAACAAATGTATGTCATCATCATATTCAACAATTCTCTATATAGTGCTGCATAAAGGCTTCTCTAAGTGCCCTCCATACATAGCTATTTCCGCAATTTCATTCTATGTGACATCAACTTGGTTTCTTATATATAAAATAAAGCAATAATTAAGAATGAAATCAATATTTATGTGTTTAATAGCTTAATAGCTATTTTATTTGCCTGCGTATGCCTAGTAGCACATACATAAAGTTTATAAGATGGGGGGTGTCACACAGGGTTATGACTTTATATATCTATCTCATATAATCAAGGCTTTAATTGGGCGGGTTTCTCCCCAGTGCCTCTGGGCTTCAATATTTTCTCATGTTTAGCATTATTTAAATATTAACTGAGCCCCCAAATAGACGCTGTCATAAAAAGTAATGAATTTCAGGATTAAGGTCACTAATTTTAAGTTATTCAAAAATAGACATAAAAATTGCAAGATTTATCGATTCTTTTGCAACCATTCGATTTTTTAATCGATTTATCATAATATTAGGGCTCCTGAACTTTTGTTAAAAACTGAGCCCTGCATATAATATCCTTATAGTGTAAAAATATATTTTTCTGTAATAACTAATAATTACGATGATTTGAAAATAACTCTCTATAATCTTTAAATCGCTATTCTGAAAAGTATTGTTGCAGTTGTAATGTTTTTTAAATGGAATAATATGCGATACAAAAAATTATGGTATATATAATATATTTATATGAATGAGGGGGGGGAGGGAAGTTACTATTTCTATCTAAACCCCACCCCCTGTAAATTCTTATGAGACTCCAAAATCACTCCTACTGAATCATTACAGGGTTTATACTCATTTTTCAAAATAAAAATCAAGGAGTATTTAAGGACCCCAAAAACATTTTTTAAGGAGTCCACTTTTTTCAGACTATTAATGTAATTATTTATAATAATCATTATTTTAAATAGGTCACCACAAAAATCTGAAACACAGTGTGTACTACAAGAAATCCTAGATTAATGTTGACTGCCACGGCAATTTTCAGAAATCTAGCCTAAAATGACAATTTGATTTAATCACATTATTAAAACTCCCCATCTTTAGTGTATAGTTATCATTAGTGCTATTTACTTGAGGACTATCTCGATAAAGGATACACGGTTTACATGGATAATTTTTATAATTCTGTTACTCTTACAAAACTGCTAAATACATGAAAAAACTTATGTGTGTGGAACCCTACGAAATAACAGAAAAGGAAACCCCAGAGATGTGGTAAATCGTAAACTGAAAAAAGGGGAATGTATTTGGCAGCAAAATGGTCCTGTTACTATATGCAAATGGAAAGACAAACGAGATGTCCTTAGCATTTCAAACATGCATGCTGTTGAAATGGTAGAGGTGCCCAATCGCAACGGAAAAATTTCTATGAAACCGAATATAATTCGAGATTACAATAATGGAATGTCTGGCATTGACCGATCAGATCAAATGCTTTCGTACTACTCATCTCTAAGAAAGACTATTAGATGGTCCAAAAAGGTTTAATACATATTATAGAGATATATATAAACAATGCTCACAAAATTTTTCAGAAAGTAACTTCTTCTAAAATAAAAATGATAAAGTTCAGATAAGAATTAGTCGTAGAGTTGATTAGATAAGAGATTAAAACAGTTTATAAAAAAATTAGATTGCAAGAGCTCCATTATTTAGAGAGTCTACCACCTACCGAAAAAAAAACAGCGTCCGACAAAGCCATGTCGTATATGTACCCAAGCAAAAAAACGCCGAGAAACGCGTTATTTCTGTCCAGCCTGTAAAGAGAAGCCAGCCCTTTGTGTGGAAGATTGTTTTAAGAAGTTCCACAAACAATAAAATATTATTTTATTTCTTGAATTTGAATTAATTTTTATAATTATATTTTTTGTTCGTTTTTTAATAAATTTTCTGTTCATGCAAGCCAGCATTGATTTTTTGTTCTTTTCCCAGAAGCCATCTATCGATATTAGCACTGATATATTCCGAGTTTAATCGTAGCTGCACAAAAATGGCAAGTAAACAAGGACGAGGTAACTCGTAGTTGGCGTCCTAGAAAAGAACGCAATCTACGAGTTATCTCGTAGTCGGCAGTCAACGGTTAAAACAATAACCACAGAACTGGAAAGGCCCATCCCCCTTGATACATCAGGTAGTAGTATCCTGTACCCTTTCGGCGGTTGCTTACACATGATCCTGATATTCAGACCTTCATGAAGTTGCCAATCGGTCTTGGCAATGTTGCAACAAAATTAGAGAGAAGCCGTATGGCGAACCATGCAGTTTCACCATTATCTTTAATCAAAAACAAAAATGTCTCGGTATTATGTCTAATTAAGTAACCGAAAGGTATAATACAAATAGGTAGTTCATTTGTAAACAATCATGGTGGCCGGAAACAACGTGCAAAACAAATCATGATGGCGTAATTGAATCACCAAAGACCTGCAACTTCTTAATTAAAAATAAGACTAGAAATGAATTACAAAATTATTTTCGACATAATTTCGCTGCAATGAAAAAATAAAGCCTTGAAAAACATGAAAATGACCATAAAAACTCAAAAAGGACGCATAAGTATGACGTTAGACAGATTGAGTTGGACGATAGCACAGAAGAGACTCCTCAGAATGACGTCACAAGCCGTGTGATGAACCATGCAATTTCACCGATAAATTTTTTACCTTATCCAGCTTTCGAGCTTAGTGACATACCACATACCCTTGAAATAGTCACGATAATGGTCCAAAGCAAAGATATTTAGATTAAAATTATGCAATTTTAAATGTAATATAGAATAACAATGCTTTAATTCCACTAATGATACATTTTGTATGTGCCTGTGTGAGTATCATTAAGCAGGGATATATCCTAGACAAGGATATAGCCAAAGAGGGGAATGGGATTCTGGATCCCCTTTCTGACTTTTTTAAATGTAACTTTAGTTATAACAAATTTTGGTGACAGTGCAGATTTCGTCCAGCAGTGCAATTTTCCTTTAGAAAATAATCGAAAAGTCGCTGTGGGTGGAGTTGTGACGTCACATGCAACATCACACGCACGTTGTCTTCCAAAGAGAAAATGAGAATGTGCGCTAGGCCTAACGTGGATGACGCCTTTTACTGGCGGTATAGGAAAAGGGGTAAAAATGCGCATAATAGAGCTAGGTTGGTGCGAAAGGATTCTTGGTACGGTAAAAGCAACTTAAGTATGATTGTGATGTTGTCTCTGATGTATTTGTGAATATACAAGGCGATGACAAAGAGCACCATAAAAACAATATTCCAGCCCCATACGTCTGACCAAGAAAATAAACAAAGGTTAGTAACTCTTCTTTTTTAAGTTCGCTGAATCGAGTAAGGGGAGGAGGAGGAGGTGGAAGAGGAGGAGGATAAAAAGGAGGGAAGGAGAAAGGAGGATAAAGGGGGGAAGGGAGGAGAAGGGGCCTTGTAACATGACGTAAGCAATATGGTGGCAAGTCCTGACACCGCTGCCATGCATGTTGGGAACACTTCCCACTAAAAAGCATTGCGGGATGAATTGTGTACTAGGGCCCAAATTTTTAATAAGCAATATTTCGTGACAAGCAAGTTCGTACTAACGAGACTTGACTATATTTTATAAAAAAAGGGATAGGTTTAATAATTTTTTTTCCAGGTATGCGAACTTCATTTCAAACCAAGTGAAATACAGTGGGCTACCAGTGTCGTTGATTCAAGTACTGGAAAAACTATTACTGCTCGTCTACAATGACCAAAACTCCTTGCAGATGCAGGACCGTCACAATTTCCGAATTGTGCAGACTATTTGTCATCTTCAACGTTTACCAGAGAAACTCCAGATTCTTCAAAAGAGAGACTGAAACAGCAAAGACTTGACATAGCTATAGCTGAGAGCACGAAAGAAGCAGAAAGATTTAATGCAAAAAGATTTGTGACTAATCTCATAGACTTGAAAATGCGAATGTGTTTAATTGAATTGGACGATTTTTGGACTGTGGCAGAAAAAGATGATAGTATTATATTTCTTAATATATATATGAAATCTTCTCCAAAAATATTATCATCCGTTGTCATTAGTTCTGAAATGTCAGTGACTGCACACGTTGGCCAAACAGAAATATTCAATTTAGGTAACTACACTTCCCCCCTCATTGTAAACAATATAGTTACAATTAATGAGATACTATCACTTCTAAAATCAATTCATTTGCTGAATGAGAATTCAATCCAAGCCGTATTGTCATGTGTGGAAGTCCTTCTAAATTCTATAAAATGTAATGCTAATGAAAAATATGAGCAAACCCGCTCGTTTATTTTAGAACAACTTAAATATATTTTTTCTAAGAAATGTCAAATTCGCTACTCTTCGGAAGTACTAGTTTTTTTCCTCATTGATATTTTATATGTCGCCTCGTTCGTACAAGTTTTTACACCAACCTGGATATCAAGTATTTTCCCATCCTTCTACAATACGGCGACTATGCTTGCCCACTGATCCGCATGATGAACAATTTGAATCTCATTTTCTGTTTTACATCACATCAACTCCTTACGATACCATTGAGGGAAAACTTATGTGCTCCCTTTTGGTGTAGCACCCACGTATTTGCCGTGCGTGGAGACCCTTGTCCAAGCAAAGGGGGATCTTGGTGGCTGAGGGGCGAGGTACTGTCCCCAACACGCTACTTTGGCCCCTGCTCCTGGTAAACGGGAGGTCGGCCTGTCCCCGGTATCGACCAATCAGCTGGTCGCGAGTGCTACTGGTGTTAGGAGCATTAGAGACCTCAAAATCTGTTACGTTCTTTCTTATCTTCCTTCGTTTTTTTTGTTTTTCTTCTAACACACTGTTACTGTGACATGCCTCATTTGATTTGATTTACTTTACTCTTACTTTTTTCTTTTCTATTGGTTCTCCTTTTTACTGGTCCTACTACTACTCTGTCTCAGTTGAAACAACAGTCGAATGATCCAAGATTATAGTTCCTTTTTTCTAGAGATCGATTTTGCTCCTCTGACCACTCGTACCTCACGGCTTAGGGGATAACCGAAAGGGTATAGGTCCTGGTTAGCTCTGGCATTATTGCAATGTCCCCTTGTAGGGCTCCGTGGTGGGTGGGGCTGCCAGGGCCCGAATCTTAATCTCTATGGATAAATCAAAAACACAAACTTCTTCACCGAATGTCGAACCAATGATGAAAAGAGCGCGCTTTGATGCGCCTTGTCCTACAGCCGTACAGCCATCGTTCCTGATCGTTTCATCTGGCGATGAGCGATTCAAAAACATATCACCGTTTGTCATAGATAAAACCATCAAAAGCATTGCCGGAACTGTTAAGACTGTAAAGCGAATGAAATCACGCGACCTGCTTATAGAAACGGCCACACCAAATCAATCCTCTTCTCTTCTACAATGCACAAATTTTCTTTCTATTCCGGTACAAATCAGTCCCCATAAAACTTTAAATAGCTCTCGTGGTGTAATATCAGAATTGGATTTGATTGATGTCGACGAGCAAGACTTTATGAACGAACTTGCGGACCAGGGAATCACCGCCGCAAGGCACATTACAATAAAAAAAAGACGGCAATATCATCAAAACAAAACATGTAATTCTTTCTTTCAATAGACCTAAAATCACTAGCACCATCAAAGCAGGTTACCTGATCTGTAAAGTCCGTGAATACATCCCTAACCCAACTAGATGCTTTAACTGTCAAAAATTTGGCCATTCCAAGATCTCTTGCCGAGGTAAACTAACTTGTGCTAAATGTGGAACCCACGACCACGATGACAACAACTGCTCAAACACTTCTCCTAAATGCACAAATTGTAAGGGTGAGTATCCATCAAATGCAAAATCGTGCCCTAAATGGAAAGAGGAGAAACGCATTCTTGAAATTAAGGTCACTAATAATATCAGCTATACTGAAGCTAAAAATCAGTTAAACATTAACAAACCCCCCAATAGCCTTAATTTTGCAGCAGCTGTCCAAACAAATAAACAACCCTCAATGGTGAGTGTTGCAGTCCAGACACTCCCTCAAAATAGTAGTTGTACAGCTAACTCTGTTCAAACCAGCACTCCATCAAAAACTAACATAAAAAAAAGTACTCCCTCGGAGGCAAATAAACTCAGCAAACCAAAGATGAAAATAAATTTAAAAACCCAAAGTTCTTCAAAAAAACAAATTAGGTTGGCCAACTTCCGATCAGCACCAAACTTCAAACACCTTTCAGCCAAGGACTTTTTAAAAGAGTCCAAACAGAAAAGCAAAAAAATTAAAGAAGCCGAAAATGACATCACTGATTATGCATCTGATATTGAAATTTCTAATGCCTTCTCCTGTCTCCAGGAAGATGGGATAGATACCTCTGGTATTCACAATGAAGACACACAAATTAATAGGACCAAGAGTCCTATCCACTTCCCTTAATGGCGCGTTCTTCCATTCTCCAATGGAATTGCCGCGGTTTCCAAGTTAACATTGATGATATTAAACACCTTATTAACACTTACTCACCTATCTGTGTTGCTCTCCAAGAAACCTTCTTAACTCCTGACCGTGATCCCACACTTCGTAACCATGTTATATTCCGTAAAGATAATGAAGTTGGTGACAGGGCTTGTGGAGGGGTTGCCCTCATAGTCCCCAATAGTATTCCTGCTTCTGCTCTCCAACTCAACACAACACTACAAGCTACTGCAATTCGCATGTATACTCATGCATCCCTTACCATCTGCTCAATATATCTGCCACCTAACGAACCCATTAATTTTAACCAGCTGTCTCTTTTGATTACACAACTTCCACCTCCTTTCCTCCTCTTGGGTGATTTCAATAGCCATAATCAGCTTTGGGGGTCTAATAATACAAATTCTCGTGGCAGAATAATAGAAAACCTTTTAATTAGTCACAGTTTGGCATGTCTTAACAATGGCTCTTACACATACTGCCATCCTGCATCATGCGGCTTTTCAGTGATTGACCTCTCCATTTGTTCACCTAATATCATGCCAAATTTTTCTTTTAATGTTTTGGATAACCCTTTCGGTAGTGATCACTTCTCAATCATCTTGATCGATAATCAGAACTCTCCATGTACCACCACTAGACTTCCAAGATGGAAAATTGAAAGAGCAGACTGGGACAGTTTCTGTATAAATGCCATACTTACAGAAAATTTGGTCTTGAAAGGAAATATCAATGAAGCCACATTATCTGTTACACAGACAATAATGCAAGCAGCCCATCAAGCAATACCTAAAACATCAACAAAGTACCCCAAATTTCCAAAACCATGGTGGAACTCTGATTGTAGCGTTGCTTATAAAGAACAAAAAAAGGCTTGGAATAGATTTAGATGGTACTCAACAAACGATAATTTTATTGAGTTCAAAAAAGCAAGAGCAAAATGTAGACACATCCGATGGGAAGCAAAAAGGGAGTCCTGGAAACAATATGTGTCTAGCATTAAATCTTCCACAAACCCAAAAATCATTTGGAATAAAATAAAAAAAATTAATGGAAACGATACGTCTTATCCAACCTCCACCCTCAATAGCAATGGGATTGTTGCAAACAATCTTCCAGATATTGCAAACCTACTGGGAAAGACTATCTCCCAAACATCCAGCAATAATACCTATGATCCAAATTTTTACGTAATTCAAAACAGGATTGAAAAAATTCCACTCAAATTCCACTCCAGCACAAATGAGCCTTATAATTCTCCTTTCACAATGTATGAACTCATGAGTGCTTTGCAAACTTCAAGAAATAGTGCTCCTGGTCATGATAACATCCATTACTCCATGCTTAGACACTTGTCCCAAAGCTCAAAGGAAAATCTACTTTGCTTGTACAATAGAATCTGGATAGAACATTGATTTCCAGATTCTTAGCGAAGAGCAATTATTATCCCTTTCCCAAAACCAGGTAAAGACCCAAAAAATCCAACTAACCATCGGCCAATAGCATTAACAAGATGTCTATGCAAATTAATGGAGAGGATGGTAAATCAGCGTCTTTCATATTCCTTGGAATCCAATAACTGCATAATGACTTCTCAAAATGGCTTCCGCCGCATACGCTCTACTACAGATAACCTTCTTCTGCTTGAAACAAGGATCCGAGAAGCATTTGTCAAATGAGAACATCTAGTCTCTATTTTCTTTGACATTGAGAAAGCCTATGATAGAACTTGGCGTCATGGAATACTTTGTGACCTTCAGGAATGTGGCCTCAAAGGAAACATGGCATTTTTTATTCAAAATTTTCTCACTGATCGTACTTTCCAAGTTCGTCTTGGATCGGTTCTTTCTGATCTTTACAACCAAAAACAGGGTGTTCCTCAGGGCAGTGTCTTGAGTGCTACACTCTTCATTCTAAGGCTCAATAACATCATCAAAAAGGTCCCACACACTGTACAAACATCACTATACGTTGACGATCTCCAAATCTCTTGTCAATCCCGTGACATGAGCAGGCTAGAAAGGCAGTTGCAAATTGCCCTCAATAACATCACTAACTGGACAAATGAAAATGGCTTTACTTTCTCAATAGAGAAGACGGTTTGTGTCCATTTTTGTTCAAGAAGAGGCTTACATCCAGAACCAGAACTCTATTTGGGAAATCATCGTATTCCAGTTGTTCAAAAGGCAAAATTTCTTGGTGTGTTATTTGACCATAAACTTACCTTCAAGCCACACATTCAGTCTCTTAAAAACAAATCCATAAAGCCCTTAATATCTTCAGAGTACTCTCCCATACATCCTGGGGAGCAGACCGTTATTCAATGCTTCGTCTGTATCGTGCTCTCATCCGCTCCAAACTGGATTATGGCTCTGTCATTGACGCCTCCGCTCGACAATCCATCTTGAAAGCTCTTGATCCTATTCACCATCAGGGTCTCAGACTGTGTACAGGTGCATTCCGTACCTCACCAGCTTTAAGGCGTATGCAGCTCTCTCTCAACTATTATACGAAACTTAAATCACTGCCCACTCACCCTCTTTGGAATGTCGTTTTCGAACCTCGTTCAGCTTTGCTTTTTAATGCTCGCCCTTCATGCATTCCTTCATTTGGTATTCGGATGGTTAAACTAACCAGAGAATTAGGTATAGATTGTCGGAGTATTTCTCCTACACATACTAATTTATCACCGCCTTCGGTCATACCTTCCGTGGACATCCATTGCGATCTGGTTAACCACAGCAAAAGCACTACACCTAATGCTTTTTACCAGCAGTTATTCTCTGAATTTCGGGATCATTTTCAAGACTCCAATTTCATTTTTACAGATGGGTCCAAAACAGAAACAAATGTAGGTTCTGCATTTGTCATTAATAACAGTGCCATTGCAGAAAAAATCCCCCCATCATACTCCATTTTCACAGCAGAACTTTATGCCATTTCCATGGCACTTGCGTATATTTCAACTCATAGCTTAATTCCTTGTATAATTTGTACCGATTCTCAGAGCTCTTTAAGAGCCCTGGAATCTTTTAAATATTCACCTCATCCTATTTTATCCAAAATCCATTCACAACTGCAGCACCTGCACAATCATTCCAATATTAAATTCTGCTGGATCCCTGCTCACATTGGTATCAAAGGGAATGAGGCTGCTGATGCAGCTGCAAGGGCAACGAACTCACCACTTGCTTCTAGCCAACTTCTTCATTTCTCAGACCTGAACCCAATTATCAAGACCTGTTTGAATCAAAGGTGGCAGAAGGAATGGGATCATCCAACCAATAACAAATTGAATAATATTAAACATACAATTGGTGACTGACCCTCCTCATACCGTAAAAATCGGAAAGAGGAGGTTCTCCTTGCCAGACTTCGCATTGGGCATTCCCATCTCACCCATAGACATCTGTTGGAAGGAAAACCAGCACCAATTTGCCAAGTGTGCAATGAACCCATGAGTGTTTTACACATTTTAACTCAATGCCCCTATTATAGACTTGCCCGCACTCTTACTTTTAACTCTTCATCACTCTCTGACATTTTAAATGACCATGCTGACCATACGCACGTTTTTAAATTTTTAAAAAGGACTGGGTTTAACAACAGTCTTTGATTTTACCATGTTTGGCGCAGTATAGCCCATGTGCTCTTGCGCCATAAAACCAAACAACAAGCATTACATCTTCATTAAATTCTGCTGGATCCCTGCTCACATTGGTATCAAAGGGAATGAGGCTGCTGATGCAGCTGCGAAGGCAATGAACTCACCACTTGCTTCTAGCCAATTTCTTCCTTTCTCTGACCTGAAACCAATTATCAAGACCTGTGTGAATCAAAGGTGGCAGGAGGAATGGGATCATCAAACCAATAACAAATTGCATAATATTAAACATACAATTGGTAACTGGCCCTCCTCCTACCGTAAAAATCGGAAAGAGGAGGTTCTCCTTGCTAGACTTCGCATTGGGCATTCCCATCTCACCCATAGACATCTGTTGGAAGGAAAACCAGCACCAATTTGCCAAGTGTGCAATGAACCCATAAGTGTTTTACACATTTTAACTCAATGCCCCTATCATAGACTTGCTCGCACTCTTACTTTTAACTCTTCATCACTGTCTGACAATTGAAATGACCATGCTGACCATACGCATACGCATGTTTTTAAATTTTTAAAAAGTACTGGTTTTTACTACAGTCTTTGATTTTACCATGTTTGGCGCAGTATAGCCCAGATGCTCTTGCGCCATAAAAAAGCCAAACAAACAATCAATCAATCAATTAGAAACATTTAGTATGAAATTCCTTATAAAAATAGTTATGGCAACCTCCAAGAAACCTATTTGCGACCCTCATGTAGGGAATCACTACACTAGTGTGTCGCAAAAAAATAAATAAATATTTTGAAGAAAGTTATTAATACAAAGTACATGAGTAAATTGTGAAAACTGGAATGGCTGAAGTTAATGAGTCAATAATAATTTTTTTTTTTAAGTTCAATGTGAAATATGTGCTTGTTTATTTTTATACCCAATTGAGGCCCATTTTGTCCAAAAAAGACTGGACTTTTATTAAGTATATTAATCCAAAAAAGACAGTCTAGATTTTTTTTGGCCTGGATAAAATACAGAAGCCCTGATTAAGAGTTTATGTTTTATAAAACATTCCTAAAAATTTTGGAAGTGAAATTGTTTTTTAAAAAAACTTACTTGGCAAATACTGTATAATACTGAAACTAAGGAAGAATATAGGGGCACCTAGCTTAATTAGCAAGGCCCACTTGTAAAAGCTACCTGTAAAGTCATGTTTGTAAAAATTGCAACACCATGAAGGACTCGTCCGAATTGAATGAAATTTAATGTACAAACGACCTGTGTTGATACAAATAAACGATTAAAATTACAAAGCAAAAAACAATATTACATGTCGAAAATCAGTATTTGGTGAAGCCACCACGCGCTGCAATAAGTGATGCTATACTACGTGGCATGGAATCAAACAGATGTTGAATGTGTTGAATGTGTATGCCTGTGGAAGAGCATTCCAGATTGCTTGTATGCAACCCCAAAGTTCATCTGTAGTAGCTATGGGACGAGGATCACGAGCGAGACGCCGACCAACGAAATCCCACACATGTTCAATCGGCGACATATCCGGCGAATAGGCAGGCCAAGGAAGAAGCTGTATCTGTTGTGATGAAAAGAAGTCTTGAACATTCCTGGCAATATGTGGGCGGGCATTGTCCTGTTGAAATACAGCTCCGGGAATGCCTTGAAGGAAGGGAATATTTTCGGGCTCCAGAACTTCATTGATGTACCGGTTGCTGTTAAGATTACCCACAATTCGTAGCAGCTGAGATGAATGAGTAGCAGCTTATGAAAAAACTAATTGTATGTATGATCGTGCCCCACTGGATCATCAACAAGTTCATCAGTATACTTTATTTAAATCGGTATGGATGTCTGTGCGAGTTTGTATTAATGCTAGTCCTTGAGGTCTCTTCTATCATCTGCATTTGAAGCCAAGTTTTAACATGCTTCAACAGCAAAAATTTTGTAAAAGGTGTGAAGAAATCATAAAAAACGTGGCTAGTTTTTTTGTTTTTTTTTGATTAAGGTATGTTCAAAATTTCATAACACTTCTATCAATATACATTCAAAATAAGAACACATTTTTCTAATGACTCAATATTAATTGCCATAGCCGCAGCATTAAACTATATAAATTGGACATCTGTAAATATTTAAGGGGGATCCAAATACAGTAGAACCTGCCTAATGTGGCCACCTTTATGACAGGACTGCAATAGGTCATTGTAGACAGATGGTCACAGTACACGACAGGCTTTGATATAGACAAAAGCCTCTACTAGTTCTCTCTTACGAAAAGTGGTCACTCTATTCATGTGGTCACTTTACCAGGTTCCGCTGTATATGCTTGGCCTAAGGCCTTGCAAAGGCATGTTTTTGTAACAAGCAACTTTTTAAAAAACTTTAAGTTTATAGTGCAAAGTCAAGCCATCTTGGTTTCTTTGAAAATTTGTCAATCACTTTATTTACATCAATATGAATGTCTCTGTGAGTGTGTATTAATGCCAGTCTTGTCTTCTGTCATCTGATCCACGAGCAATCTTTTCCTCTGATCTGCTTTGAACAGTACGCATCATTTTTTCTGTGCCATTTTCTGTGGAAGTCACCTTTATGGAAATTTGCAAATGTCTTTTTACATTTGTGATGCATTTCCTGTGTTTTATGTTGGCAGCTTAAAAAAAAGAAACACATAAAATCTCAAATCTGAAAAAACGAAAGAAAAAAAAAAGTAATTTCACATTTGAAAGTAGAGTATATTGTAATGAATAGTATTTATTACTTAAATAATGCAATTTTTAAAAAACCATTTCTTTATCTAAAGCGCACTTACCAATAGCTATTTTGTGTTATATTGCAAATGAATGGTTTTCAAGCAAAATAAGTACTTGGTGAGAACTTTGTAGAAAAAGTGTCCAGTGAAACCATTTACATTCAAAACAACAACTATCGAGTTTCAATAGATTTTTGGGTTCTATGTGGCACATACTGGTTTGTTAGAAGCTACTTGCTATGTAGTTTAAAATTTTTGAAGCGTCATAATTTTTTTACTTACATGCAGTACGTTTAACTTACATCAATTTGTTTTGTGTTCATCAGCCAAATTGGTAGTAGTTTTAGCAAAATTACTTAAATATGGTCTTCAAAACTTCGTTAAAATTAAAAACGACAATTCTTTAAGATGGTCAAACATATTTGTACATCGAAGGACTGGATTTTTGCACAATCCTTTGTGTAATAAATTACGTAGTTTGGTCAATGTATTTTTTTCCATTACAAATGTTTGGAATTATCAATTGCAGAACATTTTCAATACGTAATAACAAATCGATTAAACATTGTTTGGGGTAAATTAGTCCTCCTCTATCAATATTTAAAATCAGTGCTAAAGAGGGTGCTGAAGTAGATGAAGAAATAAAAAGGTCTTTGCACGAATCACAATCCATATTGTCAATGACACTCTTACTATATA
>QLNU02014176.1:172261763-172274417 GCA_006491805.2 Dysdera silvatica | reverse complement strand
TCTGGAAAGTCAGGAAAAACCTGGAAAAGTCAGGGAATATTTTTCTCCACAGTAATTGGGAACCCTGTTATTATTATGTCCATGTCCAAGCAGTTATAACTAATGATTTTTTATTATTTCCTCAAATAATGTTTGTAATGGAATTCGGTGGATAGGCGTATGTGAAAAGGAGACTGTTCCGTAGAATAAGAAGATTGAGGATTTCTGTTTTAAAGAATGGCCGAATGAATGCTCAATGAAAGAATGGTCCTGCCCACTTGTATTTCAGTTCTCTTAAAAATGGATAGTGTAATTTGTTCGAAATGTGTATGTTAAATTATGTAATTTCTCTTGCAAATTTCAAAACCTAAATATTAATTATTTTCTTCAGGTGGAGGAATATCTGGAAGAAGAACTTTATCCTGCTCTGGAGCCATATAAACACCAGTTAGATGTGGAAGTCACCTTAAAAGTTTGAAAATTGGTGTGCCTTCTTCAATGGTGACCTTCTTTAATGGTGACCTAATAATAATTTAAATGTAACCTTCTTTAATGGTGCGTCTTCTTCACCAACAATACCAACTTAGATAATATTTTTGACACCGCATTTTATTACCTTTTTTTTTTTCCATAAAAAGCATGACTTTTGGATTTATTGGCCAAATCACCAACTTTTTGGGATCATGGTACATTAAAAGGAAGTTTACCGTAGTTCGGTTTTACTGCACTTCTGTACTAAAAGGAAGGAATTATGGTTCATTACATATTTCTTAAATTAATTGAATTTAATTGAAGTATGGGCATCATTTGTGGGGAGCATCAGTTGCTTGCCTCTAAAATTGAAATACATGCAACATTTTTGATACATTAAAAATTTAAGTGGTTATTTGCTTCAGGTCAGCATTGGAACCCCCTCCCCCCCGTTAATTTTCTCTAATGACGCCCTTGAACGTAAGACGTTGATTTTTTGCTTTTTGTGGGTTGGATTTGTTTGGTGAAGACATCAGATTCCTTGGACCATTTTTAGATAAAGATCGTGATTAGACTGAAATACATAAATATTGATTTACATGTATTTTCTATTATATTTTACAATGAAATGAATATATTTGCTAGTTTTTCAAATGTTAAAGTTTACAAAACAAAACAAAAAAAAAGAACGGTTTTATAAATCCTTGAAATAAATGAAATAAAATTCAATTCAAACCTTGTCATTTTAATTTACATGTATTTTTCATAACGTGAAAAGTAAAGCTGGAGCATTGCATTAAAGAAACACGCTGTTTAACCATTTTCCTAACTAAGGTGGGGGATAGTGGTGACTTAGCCCCCCCCTCCCCCCGCTCCCTTAGAAAGACAAAAATTACAATTAAATGCTATGTATAGAGTAATGTTTCTCAAAGTGTATTTCGTAAGTAATTTGTGAATTATCGCTGAAATTTTCCAGAAAATCTGTAAATTTAAAATTTCCGTCCATAACAAACCATTTTGGTTAACTTTATATAGTACTCTTAACAATATAAAAGTATTACCTTTTTTATATTGGTCTATTGCATATTTTTATGTTTATATGCAAGCAGTGACAAATAATAGCCTCTTAGCACTTCACTTAAATAATATTTATGAAGGAGCACCGTCATAGGCATAGAGTTATATTAGCCCTTTGGGCTCAAGCTCCCCCTCCCTTCAAATAATTTAAAACAGAATTACAATTGTACATCTACAGTAAAACCTCTCTACAACAATATTATACAGACCGAGAAAAATTATCGTTGTAGAGGGAGTTATTGTTATAGGGAGGGTTCATTATACAGTAAAACCTCTCTACAACACTATTATACGGACCGAGAAAATTATCGTTGTCGTCGTTATATTGGGTATCGTTGTAGGGAGGTTTCACTGTATTGCAATGTGTAGAAGTATATAATATGAGCTTATCTCTTCCCTCCTAATAACTTTGAAAACTCTACATTACTGGGTACCATAGCTATGCATGTTGTTAGAAAGGAGGTCCATACGATAACAAAGAAAATTACATATTTTTAGATAAATTATAGGATGTGTGCTACAGCTCTCATGGACGAGCCTGATTTTCACCAAATTTCATAAAAAAAAGTATTATGTATGTCATTTATTACGATTTTTTCCCCCCTGAATTTGTCGAAACTAGCTTATTTTGTAAAATAAATATATATGCCTTGCATGTTGCGATTGTATCCATACATGCTGTAAATTTCATGGGGAAATTTAATTATAGGTAATAGTTTTCGACACCCATGCTTTAGCTCAAACTAGAGCTTTTAAAGTATGGGTGAAAAAAAAAGAGACGCCGTCCCCGGCCTATAGGTAAAATTAGGTCACACCCCCTACATTGAAAGCCTCCATACTAAACTGTAATGGCCGACGCCGTGGACCAACGCCCTACTCCCATATCTTTTATATTGAGGGCATTTCTACGCGCATAGTGTAGTTTGCATAAGAGTTAAGCTGGCTTAAAAAATGCTATCACAAAAACTCCAAAGAAGATAAGTTGCTTTTGTCGCTCGAAAAGTCGTATCAATAAAATTATTTACAACAACGATGCTTTGAATTACTGTAGGAAACATACTTTAAGTTTAAGAAAAAATAACAGTGAAACATAATCAAAGTTTTATAAGTGTAAAGACAACGTTATAAACTTAAGTAAGGTATAACGTTGTCTTTACTTATAAATCTAATCTGCGTAATGCTACGTCAAATTATCTTACATAAATCAAAGTGATTAAAAAAAAAGGCAAAGTTTGTTGCCTGGATATTAAACAACTGTTGTTTTTTGCGACGGACACAATTTTCTTTCTCGCATTTTAGATTAATTCGTCGCATTTTGAGAAAAAAGCGACCGTAGTTTAAACCCTGGTTTACACTGAAATTGTATCTACAGAATCTATTACTGCCTTTAGAATATTTTTAGCCGTTAAACCCTCATTTCCCTCGAGAAAAAGCATTATTTTCAGAAATTTTGTTAAAAAAGACAAAAACAAAACAAACACTTGTACAATAAAATAAAACACTAATTTCACAAAGCTAACTTTTATTTTATGCACAATATAACCATTTTTAGCACACATCAGGTTTAATAGTTAGAATATATAGAAAATATGAAGCCGCCTATTTTCACATGTGCTATATTGTTTTTTTACATTTAAATAAATCTCAATTAAATTATTGGTCAATAGAAAAATGTCTACGTGCTGAATGTACCTTAACACAGTATTGAAAAAGAAGTCCTATAAAAATATTATGTATATATTCTAATGGATGCAAAAATTTTTATTTAAATATTGACTCACTATTATCCCACAGAGTATACATAATTGTGAACAACTAATAATTTTCATACATCAAACTGCTTAGAAGAAGCATACACTGACTCAATGAAGTTTGAAGCAAAAATTGTAGCTAGTGTGTTTTTTTTATATAAATCTGAAGTTGAATGAGAGATTAATTCTTGCATATGTTTTTATATACATTTTTTAAATTATTCAACAATTATCCAAATTTTTTTAAATTAAAGATGCTCAAGTATATATATATATATATATATATATATATATGTGTGTGTGTGTGTGTGTGTGTGTGTGTGTGTGTGTGTGTGTGTAACCATAGAGTAACCATAGTTAAAATTTTTAGATCAAAACTTAGTCCATACAGATGTTTCAACAAATGTTGAATGACTAATTTGGTAACACTACATAACCAACTCATGTATAATACACATACTTTAACAATTATAACCATCAATTATTAATTAATTAGATGATTGACGATAAAAAAAATTGTAAACCATAGTTTTTAACTCTCAATACACTAAAAAACACTCAAGCAAAAATAAATAAATAAATAATAATAATAAATTGTCAAGCAACAAATTTATATTTTTCTTGGGTGATTTAAAATGGATTCACCCATAAACGTAAGGGAACCACTACGGTACATACTAATATTAGCTAACTACTTTTTTAATGTTCCAGGATTTCTTTTCGTATTTTCCAATTTCTTTACATCATTTCTTTCCTTGCAGTAACTTATTTAAAAATGTATTTGTGACAGCCATAATAATATACTTAGTTACTACAGTGGCAGAATAACGATCAGGGCAATTGTTCGTTAAGAAAATTTATTTTTCTCTTAAAACAGAAATTGCTAAACTAACTACTAAGTGTTGTTGATTGCTAACATTTAAGAAAAACTTTTCAAAAGGAATGGAGACCAATTTTTGAACAAGTATATATACATGAATTATAATGCACAAAATTTCAAGGTGAGGGTATACTAATCCACCTTTTCTATAAATGAACTTTCACAAGATTCTTCAACAGATTCAACAACTAAATTTGATTTACGAAATGTACATTTATGAAGTTTTTTAATAACAGCAAACACACAATATCCTGCTACATAAGCTATCACAGGGATTTTATCAGTTATGCCAAAAATATCATCATCTGAAATGGTAATGCTTTGAGAGAAAGTTGGAAGTTCATTGAGTATTTGGGAGGTTTCTAATTCTATTTCATTATTATTTACACGATTATATTTTAAAGGACCAATGCTTTGAAGACATAGTTTATTTTCTGTTTCAAATACTTGTCACAAAGATATCAAATATTGAAAACCTGCAAGTTGTCTGGACCTGCCAAACCTTCGCTCTAAAGCATCCGTTGGATTTTTCCAGTCAAAATATATGAGAATCCTAAGTTATTTACACAGTAAGTAACAAGTTTCAATACACAGTAAATTTCATGTTTCAAAGCAGTATATGTTTCTTCGGTCAATGCACCAGTTTTATAATTCAAATTTTTCCATTTTTCTAACCAGGTTAGGAATTTATTCAAAAAAATATTCTTCTCATCAGTTTCACACATATTAAGTGGTTCTTGAAATACATTTCTTTTGCACTGTCCTTTAAAGAAACTTTTGACATTCATAATAGACCACCAAGTATATATCAGGCGAATGTAATCACTTGTATCTTGATAATGTTGCAAGTCATTTTTTTTTCACTGAACTGGTATAAACTCACAATAACATGATCATTAAAAATTTGTAAAACAAACTTCACATTCTGCCGCTCAAGGTTTGTTGGCATTAATGCCTTTAAGGTTATTCCATAAGCAAATGTCAATAAATGTTCCGTTTCAATTGAATGCAGCTTTTTTAATGTCCCAAAACAAGCAGTTTCTGTAATGTGATTATTTTCGAAATTAGGATAACATATACACTGACCTATGTTCTTTTGGTTTAACCAATTATTTCTGATGCATTTTAAAATAATTACAGGCAGGGTCATAGATAAAAAATAATGGAATACTAATATCTGATGGGCGTTTATAAACGAAGCCATGTTTAGGAGGAACGTTGAAAAGGAACATAGCTCTACCATTAATTGCATTATTATCAGAACTCGCACATATTGTTTTGAAACCAATTTCTTCCAAGCCTAGTATTACTTTTTTAATCACAATAAATAAAGTTTTAGCATTTAGTTTTTGTATTGGCGATATGTGTGCAACATCTTTGTACGTTGATAAAAAACTTTGCACCATGAAAACATATGCACTAGTTGCATATTTTTCACTATCGTGTGCATGGCCAACAATATTCCCTCCCTTTAAAACCATGACAGGTTTAATGTGAATTTCATCAATCATTAAATAAATAGTTAAATCTTGGGACTGCAATGTTTAATAATGTTGCTTAATGTAAGATAAAAAAATGTGCTCAAATTGTTCAATAGCTGGGTTTAAGAGGAATGAGAAACATATTCTAGATATTGTGTACGGATGTGGCAAAATAATATGATTAGAATTTCTTAGAAACTTATAAGCATGTGGAGATATAGAATAAAGTAAGCTTGAGAAAATTAAAAATCAAGTATTGTAGCTAAATTGGTGTTTCCCATTAATGGCCATGTGTTGTTCAAGCAAAAATCTAAATTTTCATTTAAAGATAACAATGATTTTAACAAAAGTACCGAATCTTGTATTACATTGAATAATGATTCGATTGAATTAGTTTCGACATTTCGATTAACCGACTCTACTTTTTGCAATAATTCAGTCGCGTCATTAACATCATGCAATAAAAAAGAAAATTAAATTGTTTCACCTTTGTTAGTGATATATCCCGATAATATGCAGTTGCATTCATTAAACTGTTGACGATAACACATTTGTGAATGGTTGGAGCTGGAGTAAGTTCTATCATTAAAAACACCACATTATCCGATGTTACTGTCCATCCTTTTGGGATATGATGAGATCGAGTTTATTTTTAAGTTCTTTAAAAGTTTCAAATGATCGCTCTTCATCATATGAGGCCTTGCTCTCCATGCTTTGCTTAATTACCTCTTCTACACTTTCAAATTCAAGTCTCTTTCGTTTGTCATTTGGAGCTTCACGTGAAGTACTTAGCTTGGAAAGGTATTGTAGACAAGCAGGTAAATAAGATGGAATAGAACCTTCTTTTAACTTGGAGGCTGCTAAGGGAAGAGTTACTGCTGAGCCGGTTTTCTCATTGTAATAAATATTCTCCCTTATTTCCTCTGATGCAAAATGTTGTTCACAAAGCTAAATAAGAATGAGAAAAAAATTCTTATATGTACACACACAACTCCTTCAAAAGTGGGCACATATTGGCACGTTTCGTTCAATGACCACCAAAGAATTATAGTAGAATGGAATTTGCCTTACATCATCATCAGTTCCAGCATCACATATAAACAAATAGTATTTAAATATATGACTATGAAGAAAAGTTTGTGGGTTTGTTTTTTTTACAAAATAATCATTTATTTTTTGTTTTGAAAACTTCTAAAATTGCATAAATAAATACATATAAAGTAAAAATAATATCAAATTAATTAAAATTGGTATTAAAATACTTGATTCAAATTTTCATTTATTTAAAAAAATATAAACACATCTACCCTTTTAGTGAATCAAGATTTTGAAAAGGAAGAGAGACAATTCAGTTCATAAGGAAAGGACTTATTTATGCATATATTTGATGGATATCAATAATTAAAAAAAAAGTTGATTTAAATCAACTAACCCTGCTATAAAGGGAGGACACATTAAAATAAATTCTGAATATATATATATAAATTATGAACATATATATATGTATATATATAAAATTTTAAATGAAATAGATGAAACAAGTTCAAATATTCATTACACTTGAAAAAACCCATAAATATTCATCATCATAAAAATTCATCACTACATCATGATAAGCATTACATATTCATGTGTAGAGAAATATATATATATTAAATCACTAAAGCTTTATGAAATAGTAAAGTGTAGAGTAGAATACTAAGATATACAATATATTAAATGTTGACTAACATTACGAGCTAGTAATGAGGTTTAAAATCACTTTTATAACCGATTAACGTTCACCTCCAACTATATTGTATAAAGACCAGGACTTTTTTTCTTGTACAAAATATAAGCATCCACCAAAAATTTTTAATTGCATAAATGGATTTGAAATAGTGAAAGCACTTACGTCCCATATGACATAATAAAATTAACAGCAATACAAATTTCAGAAAATATTTTAAAATCTAAAAATGCGCAATGCATGAGCAACCGTATATTAAAATAGTTTCAAAATGTTTTTTATGGTGCATCACGGTGAGATTCAGCATTGTTGTATGGTGAGTACTATGGTTTAGTAATGTTATATTAATTGTGCATTTTTAAATTTTAAGATGTTTTCTGAAATTTGTATTGTCATTAATTTTGTTATGTCATATGGGACATACAATGCTTTCACTCTTTCAAATCCATTTATACACTTCAAAATTTTTGGTGGATGCTTGTATTTTATATAAGAAAAAAAGCCCTGGTCTTTATACAATATAGTTGGAGGTGAACGTTAACCGGTTATAGAAGTGACTTTAAACCTCATTACTAGCTCGTAATGCTAGTCAACATTTAATATATTGTATATCCAATTAATTATTATACTCTACACTTAACTATTTTATATATCTTTAATGATTTAATATATATGTACATGTACGCAAATTATGAACAGATACATATACACCAATTATGAACACACACACACACACACACACATATATATTAAAATGAATAGTTAGCGAGCTATTACTTACAGAAAGGAATTAAGAGAAAAGAGGTACTTAATAGTCAAAACAATAATTGGTTTTCAGCGCTAATTATTGCAGCCTAATGAAACCATTATTATCAATAGCAAAATTGTAGTATGATTGTGACATGTAGTACCTTCTAATGTAATATACATAAATACACTACACTTAAGCATATATTAATTTAGACAAAGTTAAAGTAGAAAAGTAATATAACACTAGGTAGTCAAACCAAGTAAATTAAAATAGTAGAAACAGATTAGAATAAAAACTGCAATTGGAGTAGTAAAAGGTGAAGAGGAGTAAAAGATTAAACAATACCAAGAATTTTGTTCTTCATCTTAAAAAGGGTAAAAATTTGTAATTAATTTGAAAAAAAACCACCTCACGATTGAAAAATAAAAATTTAAAAACTTTTGATTAAAATAAAAATTTAAAAACTTTTGATTAAAATAAAAATTTAAAAACTTTTGATTAAAATAAAAATTTAAAAACTTTTGATTAAAATAAAAATTTAAAAACTTTTGATTTAAAAAATTTTAAAGTTAAAAAAAAAACACATAAAAACGCGACAACGGAGTTACGCGGGAGCTGGGGCCCCACCCCCACCCATAGCCCACCTGGAAGGAACCAGGCGGACCACCCCGGACCAGTTATGCAAAACCAACACTTTCTCCCTACTGACGATGTGTACCGAACGTTCTAAACTTCATCGACCTTTCTTGGGTATTTGACCTATGTAGTAATATAATTTCCTTGAGGTCTCTTAAATAAAAGTCCTTTTACAAACTATTATATGAAAATATTATAGAGAATTTACATTACGTATTTAAGAATGGTATTCTTGGTAAATTTCGCAGATGTTTAGCAAGACGCAATGTCTTTTTCACACCGGATAATTTAGCCTTAAAATTAGGCACCGAAAAAGTGGGGAGAAACTTGTTTATTTATAATCTTTAACTGCATAAGGAAAGTTCCGAGGTAAACAAAATGTAATTAAACAAAGTAATCACATAAAAATAATAGAAAATAACTCGGTTATAACGAGCATCAAAGGACAGGAAGACATCTTCGTTATAGAAGTCATTCCCTACACAACCTTTATTTCAATATAAACAAGTATCAAAAAACTCTCATTTCCGTATAACCATTAATAGTTAATATGCATATTTTATAAAATCAATACACTCGGTCAACAGCTTATTTTTAAGGGCTTGAAAGAGTTCAATGTTTTATGAATAAGAGATAGTTAAAAGTTAACTATTTTCGGTAATTAACGTCATATGTAATTGAAAAAATATTAACGAATATAGCGTGCCCACATATTGCACTTGCGTTTACCCATGTGCGTAATTAGTAATATACATCTGCTTAAGAAATTTCAGTTTCGTATCTTCAAGGTTATGTTTAATAATGCTTAAAGCATTGAAAACGTTGTCGTTTGTGCCATTACTCTAAAAACACCGTTAATATGTCAACTGTACCTCGAGTATTAAAATTAAGAAATCCCGAAGAAATCATTAAAATTAAGAAGTCCCATTCTCAATGCGAGAACAATTTCAATACTACTGAAATATGAATATTATTTTGTATCAGAAGCGTGGCAATTCAAAAGTCACGGGTGGGGGAGGGCTCAAGTGGCTTTAAAGAAAATTATGTGATGACACGCCTTAGAGAAAATAATGTGTTTTGATATCCAATGGGGGGGGGGACTTGAGCCCCCTTTCCCACGCCACTGCTTTGCGTATGAGCCACTGCTTCATGTATGTGATAACATCTTATTTTAAAGGAGATAAAAATCCTAAAATGTTTGAAAATAAGGCTAAAAGGGAAATTAGAGAGGAAAATCGATTCGTTATACTCGTGAAACGATTTTTTCGATTTTTTTCGGTCGGCAGACAAGAAGATATGAAAACGAAATTATCTTACAGGCTATGTGGACATTGGGAGGCTTCCCCCCCACCACCACCACCACCAAAGGTGCTTATGTAATACTTGAACTCTCTCTCTCATTGCTTACGTTAGAGTAGAGTCGTTTTAAAATTCAATTTTTAATTCACTTTGCGACTCTTATTTTCGTTATAGTTACGTTAATTGGGTTTGAGTCGTTGTTTCAAAATTCAATTTTAAATTTATAATTCAATTTTTAATTCATATTTTTCAATAAATATTATTATTGGTTTCACGGAGACTTTCACAGCGCATTTTAAAATTGTGAAAAACAGATTTTTGTGTAGAGGCTGTGTGAGAATCGGGGTACTGGTTCCACCACACACGGTTACGAGATGTATGGAATCTGGTTTAAAAACCATCGAGGAGTTTCGAGATCTTCAAACAGGGTGTCTACTCATCTGGAAAACATGGAAGATCTAAAAAAATCAGAGAAGTTTTTCTGACTGGAAAAGTCAGGGAAATTGGAAATACAAAGGCCCAAGTCAGGAAAATTGGAAATTCATTGTTATAATAAATAGCTAATTAAAATAACTTTCCTAAACTGTGCTTTTTGTACCACATTATTTAATCTTTAATTAACATTATGTAATGAAAATTTTGAAAAACTTATATTTTTGACTGAACTTCTTCCAAAAATTACCATTTTGCACCAAAACTAATATAATTTATATAAAATTATTAAGCCCATATATTTTTCAGGAGAAAGTGTTTGCCAAATACTTAACGAGAACTGGAAAAAGGTGTTTTTAGCTAAATTATCTAATCTGTAAGGGATTTTGATCATGCCAATCTTCTTTCCCCTTATACATACTTTAAATGGAATACATACTTTATTATACATACATTAATTATACCTACATTAATTATACATACATTAATTATACATACTTTAAATGGCCATACACATTTTAAATGGAATAGAAGATGAAGCATCAGCTTTGCGATTATATAGTTAAACTCTTTTATAATGAACTCAAAAAGAGATGAATGAAAATGTTGCTGTAAATATTTAATTAGTGCAAGTTTTTAGTGTAAAGAAATACACTCTTTAATACAGTTTTTTGTTGATGAATTATTTTTGATATATGAGATATTATTACCATTCACAGGGTTAACACAATTGCCAAATAGCAGTTTTTGTGTTTCTAAATTCACTGCCATTGAGCTATAAATAGCTTTGGGGTTTATATTAGTGGAGAGAGATTTTATGGTCTTGAAACTTGTTTCGATTTCGCAAATTTTAATGCGTTAGATGTTGTTTACTGTAATTAGTGACTGGAAATCGATTAAGATTTGGTCTGGAAACCTGGAAAAGTCAGGGAAGTTTGAAACAGAATTTGAGTAGACACCCTGTTCAAATAATCGAGATAATCGACTAAAACGTCTTACAATCGCACATCGCTGAATTACGCCTCGACATACCGAGAACTTCCAGTTACCGAAATTTCACTGTATTATTATTATTGTTGTTGTGGTTCAAAGTCATAGTCCATTTTCGCTGATTTCTGCCATTCAACACTATCTTTTTCCAAAGGCCTCGGATTAAACCACAAGTATCGGTTTATAATATGCGAATGTCTTCAGAAGTGCGGCTTTTTGTATTTAGTGATAGTATCTGTTGTTTATTATTTAGGATGTTAAGGTGGTTCTTCAGGTTTTAGAGAAGTGCACCCGATGCGCCTACCACAACTAGAAAAACTGCGGTTTTCCTTCACCTCCTCCTTTAGAGTCTTGCCTCCATTTGTAAGTCTTTGTGCTCCGTGATCTTTTCAGTCTTTTTTGTTTCGTCTGCCCGTCTGTCACCAGACGTAGCAATGTCAGTCAGACAGACATGGCTTCTCTTTCTACCATCGCAATATCTGATGCATTATGTGGAAGATGGGCATCATATATCACATTAGATTTGAAAATCCCATAAGACTTTTTTACATTTTCATTCTCAGTGGCCTTTTCTGGTCCATGGTTCCACTGATTCTCATTTACATGTTATTTTTATGGTTTGTATTACCGTATGTGACCGTTTGTAATACCGTATGTGACCGTTTGTAATAAACGATTATAGTCCATCGATTTTTGTCGATGTCGAAAAAATTGTGTCTTCTGTTTTAGTATATTAAGCGGACTTCAGACATTCGGACTGATTAAAGATATATTCTCAGTCTTCGCAATTCACGGATTCTCTATCTTCGCATTTCTCAGTCTTCGCAATTCACGTATTCTCTACCTTCGCACGGCTGCGGATTCTCTATCTTCGCACATGCAGATTCACTCCAAGCAGTACTTACAAAAAACAAATAGAAGAGATGAACGGACGAATTTTATTATTATTCTTTAACAAGTATAGAATGCCTCCTCTTTAAACTGACAAATTAGGAATCCACAGTGAGTGCTCCGCCGATTTTTTGATGAAAGTAGAAGGCCAAATAAGGAAATACATGTCTCAACAATCATGCCAGTGCAGCTTATTTTTCAAATATATATAGATTTTTAAGACATATATGTATATATATATATATATATATATATATATATATATATATATATAAGCTTAAAATACG
>QLNU02014176.1:172235428-172261663 GCA_006491805.2 Dysdera silvatica | reverse complement strand
TCCCATGGGTTATATCAGGCCAGGCCTAAAGAAACAAGTCCATGAAGGTCTCTGGTTTGGAGTTCTGGCTTGTGCTGACTTGTCTCAAAAACGTCCAGGCCCGTGCATACAGAACGGGCTTATGCAGGCTCACCCCGAAAATGTCCGGGCCCACCCGCAAGCCTGTCCTGAGCATGCAAAACAGGTTTGCACAGGCCCGTCCTGACCAAACTTGCACATCCAAACCCAATATTCAAGCCTGCGCACGCTTAGACATGTTCAGGTTAGGTCCATGCATACCCGTCCCATACAGGCACCTTTGTACTCAAGTCAGAACGGGCCCAATTTTGGGTCCGTTTCATTTCGTTGACAGGGTCATTTCGCCAACACTTCATTTCACCGACAGTATCATTAGGCAGACAATTTACTACACTGTTTTTAGTGCTGCAATTTATGCTTATTGAATATTAATTTTCTTGACTTTATTCCAATATTTAGATATTTGTTCTTGAATCATATGTAATATTACAATGTACAGTCAAATCTTGCTTTAATGAACCCAGCTTATAACGAACTTTTAGATCCCGTCCAATTTCCTCTACCTATAACGCTATTTTATACGGATATAGCGAACCTCCAGACGTATTAAAATAAAATACAATGAACTTTATCAATGTCTGCGACTGAAAAAAATCGGGAGTATAAGCAGGAAGTTCATAGGGAGGTTATAGATTCAATGGGAGAGGGTTATAAAACTACAACTCACATATTCATGTTAAATATCTGTACTGATTGCAATGGGGATTACAACCCCCCGGGTATTTTGGTTAGATTATTATGGCAGAAATAAATACCTTTGTTATTGCACCTGTTCTTTTACCTATCAATTTTAATTTTCTGTACCAAAAATGATCATTCGTAATTGTAAATGTGCATTTTACAGGGAAGTACTGTATTTCGAGGGAAGGGCCTAAACCAATGCTTTTCAAACAGTGGGGCGCGGGCCGATTTTTGGTGTAGCACGAAATAGTTTTGAATTATGCATATCTTAATTTTTTAAAAATTGAAAACGGATTTAAAAAAAAAAATTTTAGTTTCTGTGGAAGCTAAGGCATTTCAAATAACAGGCTTCACACAGCAGTTTGTGACATCACGATGTGAAGCCCTCACAGCAGACGTTTCAAGTAATGTGAAGCAGAAAATTGCTTCATTTTTAAAGAAAAATTAAAAAAAAAATTGTGGGTAGGTTGAGGGCATCGCCTAGCTGATCAATCGTATTCTATTAATTATTACCAGTCATTAGAAAATTAGTTAACTGAACTCAAACAACAAAAATTCATATTCATTTAACAACATAGCTATTTTTGAGTAACAAACTGTTTTATAGTATTATAAAAACTTTTGGACGTTTTAGTGCACTTTTTTTTCTTCTTTCCCGTTAAAGCATCAAAATATAAGCTTATTAAGGGAGGGAATTTGTTACATAAATAGCAAGTTTTAATTCTACATAAAATAAATTATGCATTTTCTCACTATATATATATGTCCAAGAAAAGATAATATTCAGCATCAAACTCTATTTGTATAGTTTATTTCACATAATATAGTGTATGATTTTTCTCAATTGTTTTATTCAACATTGAAAAAAAAAACAACTTCAAACTTGATTTTTTTTTCCAATCATGTGAACTCAGTTGATAAAAAGTGTATTTTGACTTTGTAGTTATGGAATATTAATACACAATAAATAACAAAGTGATAAAATGCTTTATTAACATTTCTCTTTGTAATATGATACGCAATAATAACACAATTTTAACGATTAGCAGCAACTCCCTACACCATAAGGTATCTTAATTTGAATATAATATTACATTACAGATTGTATAACATTAACAAGTTGTCGACAGATATTTAGTTTACTTCAACAAGAACACTTACTCAGAAATCTCATAAAGATTGCACTGCTGACTGTAGTCTAGGCCTTAAGAGGTTCAGATTCCTCGGAAAACAGTATGTCCCAGTGCAGCATGACCATTGTAGTCTTTAAGCCATAAAATTCCAAACAAACTAATTTTACTTCAACACTTGTTGACATACAATTTGACATGACATATTAGCAATTTCTATATAAAATACACTTTTTCTTTTTTGCTGAATTCCCAACTCCAAGACGAGATTTCCTCCTCATGCCTGCATTTGTCGGCAATTATTTTTTTAGAGTACTCAATTTTTTTTTTTTAACATTTTCTATCAATAATTTGTCATTTTGTATTTTGCAATAATTGTTTAGCAAAACATTTGCCATCGATTTAATGTATGCATGTACAAGAACTTTAAACATTTTACCGCATATGCAACAGACTTCAGTGAAATTATTGTGTTTAGACCAAATTTTATCTTCTACAAGGTCTATTAAAATAGAACATTGATTTCTTACTTTGAGAAAATGATCTTCATATGCTTCGGAAACTTTATAAACTTCAGAACACACATAAACTGCAAAATCATTAGGCCAGTACAATCCTCCTCTATCTAGGACAGCAAAATGCATAATATCTGTATTAGTTGTCTCATACTGTAACACAGTATCCAAAGTTAATTTTGTTTTGGAAGAATCATAAGAGTGCGAAACAACACGAGCAACATAACCACTTACGTATATTATAACTTTTTTATTCTCAGAATTCAACTCAATGTTTTCTGACAACATAAGCACATCACCAAATATTCCAATATCAATATCAAGGGGGATTGTGTAGTTACACCAAATATAGTAAAACTACATCAAAATATTTATGAATTTTACGACCCCTTGTAGCTTTCTGAGCCTCTCCTGTGACAAGCGTCTAAATACGAGACTGGCTCGCTCACTTGTCAAATGAATATTGTAACACAGGGAGTGATTCTTATCTTTTAAATCTTTTACATACAATAAAAACATATATAATAATAATATTGACGGCTGTCAATATTATTTTATCATATGCTTTTTGATTTATAGGCCAACCAATCATATTTTTTAGTTAAAACCAAATTGCGAAGTTACATGTGCATATCTGTTTCGTTTCTTCTTGACTAGTAGTAGAAACGCTCTGGCTGGTAAAATTTTTGAAAAATTCGCCCACCTCTACTACTATTCACTATTAAAGTATTATAAATGAGAGTTTCAAACAAAATAACAAATTACACATCATGGACATCGTAAGGAAAACCAAATACATAAGCCAACTTTTGTTTCCAAGTTATATAAAATCGCATTTGCAATTTTCTTTGCTGTTACTTTTCATGTTTTTTGGCATATAAGTTATTTTACGAGAAATATATTGCCATTACATTGTTTACATGAATTTCTAATGCCCAAAAATTAAAATTGTGTGAGAATGTGTGATAAATATATTCTGGATTCAAAAAGTAGAGTAAAGGAATCGCTCCAAAATGTATTTCATAGAAAAAAATTACAAATCCTTTTTATCCCACTGCCCGCCATAACATATTACTTCCTTCATAAATAGGCCTATTTGATCTCCAAATAAATACATTACAAATAACTTTACAAATAACGACTTTAATCTCTCCAATTTTCGCAAGTAGAAAACCAGTGTAACATATAAGTACAGAAAATAACTGGGGCAAAGCTCTTCTTTTCGAAAACAAAAAATTAAACCTATGTATGCAAAGTTAATATGAAATGGCATTTTTTTTTATCATTTCTGGTTGGGGGCGGGGTTTGTAGTCCCATCAACTTACTCCATTCAACAACCAGTCATGATGGATGCTGATGTTTTGCATTGACTGCTAAAAGCGTTTGAATGTCAACGAAATGCTGTAAAAGAGCAAAATAATTGCTTCCATAAATTAACGGTCATTCATGAAGAACAACTCTACTTTTTTTTTGCTATTTCTGCTTAAAAAATTAGCGGAGGAACGATACTACACCAGCGTGTTTGTTAACGTGCGTCAAATTCGTTTGTTTCGTAATCATCAAGATGGAGGGCACTCTCCCCACCCCCCATGCTACGCGGCTTCCCTTTTTCCCCTTCAATGCTCCCTCCTGTGAGTTCAGTACTTGAAGGTATAAAGCAAGCAGGCACATTCTTGGTAAATAAAATAGAGGTATTATATCTATATTCTTTGTTCTAGGTTATCCTAGCTCGTTGGTGTGCGCAACGTTCCACGTGCGTGCTTTTCATTGTGCGCATTTTTCGGTGTGCATATTTTTCCGTGTGCGGTTTTTTTTTCAAGTGTTCTTTTTACTTGTGTGCACAATTTTCATATGCGCTTTTCTCCTGTGCGCTTCTTTCTGGTCACCTAAGAAGAGAAATTAACAATTTTTCGTCTCTGGCGAAGGATAAAAGCCCAAAATACACCCCACTCCAATTAATATATACTGTTATGGAAACTGGCAACACAATAAAGTATATATTCGCGGGGTTTTGTAATTGATGGTTTGATTTTGTAGTTTTATGCCAATTTGCGTAATTGATTATAATTAAATAGACTAGAATATTTTATCAAAGGGTGCGTATTATATTATTATTAGTAAATGATGTATTATAATCTCTATAAGAAAAACCGTTAGGTTATGAGTAATATAAAATAGCCGCCGTAGTGCGTCGCTGAAATGTACTTGTACCGCAAAGTGTCCCCAATGGGAAGTGAAATGCGCTGACCAAGATTTGTCAGTTTGTGCTATCTTTGATATTGTTTAGGAATTGATGGTAGGGGGGTGGGGTGGATTATGAGGATGCATGGAACCTAAAGAGAGTGTAAAACAGTTAAAAAAAAATCTATAAAAACAGTGATAGTCAGTGTTGGATTTTCTAATAGGCCAAGTAGGCTGAAGCGTACGGCGGGACTAGTACAGAATACGGTTCGCCAACTTCTGCGCAACTACGGCAACCCCACCGCGATTCTGTCAAGTACTGCAACCGTGCTGCAATTCCGCCATTTTCATAAAGTAATTACTTTTTTGGTATAGAAAAATGGGTGACACTACAGATGAATCCCCTGTTTTGTCGCCAACTCGTCTCCAAAACTGATGCTATACTCTTAAAACAGAGGGAAAGTTTTAGGAAGCGTTAAAAATGAGCACATGTACATGGTAGTTGTATTGTAGTATCCGTTCGTGCCAGTAGTGGTTTGTCAGTTGTAGCGATAGAATGAGTGACCGTTTAAATGTATTTATTTTTGTAACAGATTGGAATTGATGGTATGTTTGGGATGGAGGGGAGGTAGAAGAGGCGGGGAGAAGAGGTTAGAGGTATGGAGGGAAAAGGGGAAGGTGGAGGGGAATGTGGAGTATCGCGTGATGAAAAGCTGTTGGACTCATGACCGCAAATCGGCATTGATTAGCTGTACTCATACTTCGCAGAAGATTGGGAAGGAGGAGAGAGGTATGGGGGGGGGAACATGGAGTATCGCAGTGTGGACGCTGAAAAGCTGTTTGACTCATACTACGCAGAGTATATGTGGAGGCGGCGTCACAAAGACGAAGTGGAGGAAATGATTCCAAAAGCCATAAAAAATCAGACGCTTAAAGACAGAAGTTTTTTTTTTTTGTTAAAAAAATCTGAAAAGAGTATAATAAGCAGTAAACTCAGTATAACAGGTAATTACTCCTTAAAAAAGTATGGCGGCCGGGAAGCGAGCGCACGATGACGTAATCCGGAAAGGAGGTTGCCGCGACAGGGTTGCCACGTCTTGACGACAAATCGCACAGGGGACACACATGTAGTAAAGCTGAAAAACATATGGCATTAAAGCATATTACGTCTTTGTTTTTGTCGCCAATTGTGCCAACCACTTCCCTCTTGAATTACGTCATTATGATTTGCCATTTTGCATGCATTTCCGGTCGCCATAATGGAATACCTTTTGCAAATGGACATACTTTTACATTTTCGGACTTTTTTTATATTTATCTTATTTTCTTATCTATTCTTTCTCAAAAATTACTCCTCCCCGTGCACATAAACTGGCATTACTGAATAATCCGTCGCCTAGTGCTTTTTAGTGGGAAGTGTTTCCAAAATGCATGGCAAGTGACACAGATCTACAGCCACGTTGTTTATGTCGTATTAACAACATGGACCTCTTGATTCAGTAAAGTTAAAAAAGGGGTTACTAACCTTTATTGCTCTTTTTGATGCCAGAATTCTTGTTTCATGTTACTCCACGTTCCCTCGACCGCATTTGCATGTTGCCCTGTCTCGGAGTCTTTAAAGTGTAGACTATTGTCCTCTTAGACTAAGATTATACTTCTAATCTCTCTCCCCTCCTCCCTCCCTCCCTCGCCTGGAGTGTCTTAACTGCTAGACAAGCTAGGACAGGGACAACGCTCTCTTTCTCCGTATATAAGGATGTAAGATATTACCCTTCACAGGGATAACACAATTGCCAAATAATGGTCAACAAAGCTAACCAGGGTGAGTTCGTTGTGGGGGTATTTATTATACTTAATTTTTGACACCCACGTATGAGCTCAAGCTAGAACTTTTTTGTGTTTAGGAGAAAAAGAGACAATGTCCCCATCTTGGAGTCAAACCAGGGCCCCTCCGTTGATCACAGAGTTTCTTGACCGCTAGACGAACGAGGACAAGAACACTCTCTCGATATATAACAGGGTGTGTACTGATCTGGAAAATATGGAAAAGTCAGGGAAATTTGAAATACAAAGGCCAAAGTCAAGGAAATTTGAAAGTCATTGTTATAATAAATAACTTATTAAAATAATTTTCCTGAACTGTGCTTTTCGTACCACATTACATACTGGAGATTTTGAAAAACTTATACTTTTGTCTAAACTTCTTCCAAAAATTGCCCTTTTGCACCAAAACTAATATAATTTATATAAAATTATTAAGCCTAGATATTTCTCAGGAGAAAATGTTTGCCAAATATATAACTAAAACTTGGAAAAAAAAGTGTTTTTAATTAAATTAAAACCCCTTACAGATTGTAAGGGATTTTGATCACAGGGTCATTCCACGTCAAACCATCCAAAATTTTGATGATTCACAACCCGACCCCTTTAGATTTCCCTGAAATTTTTCCGAATTGATGACCCAGTGGATGCTAGAAAACATCCCAAGTTTTAACTTTATTCATTGAATGATCAAAGATGGCTAATTCAGAGTCTGAAGAAAATTTCAGAGGGCAGAAAACAAAACAGCTGATCTACAGCTGTTTTTCAAAATCACAGTGAGCACTAGTACTTTACTAGCACCCATACACTTGATAAAATACATATGTAGTTATATTATTTCTAGTAATCGGTTTCTCCTATTTTTATATAATTATAAAATTATAAATATTGTCATTCTGCAAATTTTCATTTGAACAAGGATTAGTATATTATTTAATGGAAGACATAGTAATGAAAAAAAGCAGCAACATGCAATAATAGACAAGTCTGCAATATGAGAGGTCACAATGCATTAGAATAAAGTCGTACCTTCGAGTTGAATTTTTGAATATCTCTTGAACCAATGGTTATCCTATCATGAAATTTTGAGAAAAAGTGTAAAATATCATGCTGTATAACATGTAATTTTTTGGAAAAAAATAAAATGACCCTATTTTGAAAACTTCAAGGTCAAACTTTTCTTTTCAATTTATTTAAAATAATTCTGCTTATAATACTTACTTTTGTTACGTAATTAGAAAGATCTTTAAAAATTCATTCAAATGTGACCTCCTTTATCTTTGTAGATTAAAAACGAAAAAAATTGTCAATTTTGTAAAGCATGATAATCCAAAACAGGCCCATTTCAGTGACTTTTGACCATTGGCCATATATGATCTATTTGATGGATGAAGTTAAAACTTCGGATATTTTCAAGCATCTACTGGGACATTAATTTGACAAAGTTTCAGGGAAATCTAAAAGGGTTAGGGTCAAATGTTCGGTGGTGTGACATGGAATGATCCTACATCAGTGGTTCCCAACTGGTGGTCCCTAAGGCAGGTCATTATTTAAAAAAAAAATTTAAAAAGAAACTTATGAAAATTACTAAATATTAAAATTAAATATAAAAATGAAATTGATGGTATATTTGTAGTATTTTACAATCTGATGGAACTTCAGAAAACGGTTCGTATTAAAAGTAATTCGTCTTAAGCATGTTCGTCTTAACGAGGTTCGTAATAGTATTGTCGTTAGATTTTTTTCCTTTTATTTATTTATTTTTTTTTTTACCTCCAAAGAACAATTTTACAAACACATTTCCCCCAAAAAAAGACCCGGTTCCCTTTTTTATTAAGGTCTTGCAATCAACTCGTGAGAATTTTTCAAAGTGGTCCGCGGGTACAATTGAAGTGGAAAAGTGGTCCACGGCTTAAATTGAGTTGGGAACCACTGCCCTACATCAATCTCCTTTCCCTTATATATATAGTCATACACACTTTAAATGGAATAGAAGACTAGGCATCAGCTTTGCTATTATATAATTAAACTCTTTTATAATGAACTCAAAAAGGGTCGACTGAAAATATAAATATTTAATTAATACAAGTTTTTAGTATAAAGAAATGCATTTTTTAGTAGTTTTTATATGTGTAAATTTACTGTAATTGAGTTATAAATGGCTTTGGGGTTTGTGTTAGTGGATTTTATGGTCTTAAATCATAATTTTATTATGCAAACTTTAATGTGTTGTGTGTTGTTTACTGTAATTAGCGACTGGAAATCAATTAAGATTTAGTCTGAAAAATCTGGAAAAGTTAGGGAAGTTTGAAATAGAATTTAGGTAGACACCCTGGAAATTGTTTAAAATAATGAACATATTATATTTCAGATAGCCATGAGTGACATATTTAAAAGTCTGCCTGATATGGAATTGATTGAGTGTTTGGAGCACTTTTGCAACTTTACAGTACCTCTCGAAATAATAAAAAACCCTACGGTAAGTTATATTTCCCCCCTTTCTAAAATCTTTTTCCTCCATTACATAGCATTCTTGCTCTGATGATTTATTAATTTTTTGTTTGTTGATGGTTTGGTTGAATTGGAATTCTGAAGAGTTTGGTTACATGCTGTAGTGGAATGATAACATTTTAACAAATTGTTTGCTGAACTGTAAAAGGGTTTACAACTGGCTTGCTGAGAGCCCAATCATTCTCTTCAGCAAATAGCCAAAAGGTTCTCAGGTGGCACAATAGTCAGGGCTCGATTACTTACTAGGCCCGGGCCTAGCGCTTCCAGTTGAAGGGTGTCCCAAATTTCAGTTTTTCATTTTTTTAGAAGTTAACTTTTGATTATTCACTTTGGATCTGTATCTAAAATTTTTTAAAATAGAAGCTAACTTTTTGGGAAGTTCACCCCAAATTTGAGGAACTTAAATGTGTTACCGCACGTAAGGAGGGCCCCCATTTGAAAATGTGCCTATATCCCCTTATTTGTCTTAATCGGGCCCTGACAATAGTAACGTGATCTTCGGGTATATCATTCCAGATAGTGAAAAAAAATTACCGACTAACTGCTCATTGTAGTCTGGGGGTTGATTCCCTAGGCCTTACGAAGTTTGGATTTCTCAGAAAAAGTATAATGTCCACTGCAGCGATCTAAAATGTCTACTGGAAATTGCTATAAAACAAGTAGACTACACCATTTTGCATTAAACCTGACTTTTGTAACCATGCCAAAACGGATATGCTTCAAATTCCTATTTTCATATATCTAACATTCTTTTTAATCATGCCAACGTTTGGTTCTTCTGTGGTTAATCACACCCTCAATATCTATTTATTATTATGATTTTGATTGAATTGACCACACTAACCAGTCGAGTCATACATTACAACGTTTCCTGTTGTGTGAGGACTTGTATTGTCTTTAAATTACTCTTCAAATCTTTGACATACCTCTATAGCATATTCTGTTTTTTATTACTGCCTATCATCACAACCTAAGAACATGGTACGCACTAAAAAGTATGTTCCTGATATAAAGAAGTATTGTAGTTATAAAAAATAAATTTTCCTGAAATAAGTTTTTTATATTGAAAGTTTATATATACACACACACACATACATACTTTGCTGCGAAAGTACAGTTTTCTGCTATCAAAATAGATTCTCCTGCTGCGAAAATTAATTTTTCGGATACAAATCGTATTAGGTGAGTATGATCCGTATCATTGTATTATAGTGACTGACGTTTATCTATTGTAGGAAGTAAGTTGTTTTTCTACTCACTGTAGACTAGGGTTTTATTCTGCCTTTTGCATCAGAGGTGCGGATTCCTTGAAAAACTGCAAGTCTCAGTGCAGCATAGATAAAAAGTGCAGCCCTAATTGTTCATGCACCGTAAAACAAAAGCAAACTTTAAGCTTTAAAAGTACTGCTTGAAAATTCAGATCGACCAAATAATCTCCAAGTTATCTCTCTTCGTTATGCTGAAGTCTTAAAACCAATTTCCAGTGTATTACTTTTTTAGTAGTAGTATGATGGTTGACCTGGTTTATATCCATTTCAGATTTAAATGTATAAAATATATTTGTTTAATGATTGCTTTAAGCTGCTGATCCCATCTTAAGGGACAGTAGGTTATTCTGGACTCACTTTTAATGGAATTAACGTAATTTTGTTTCGTAGCCTGCCTTCTTGAAAACCATCATGCAAATGTTTCTCACTGACTGGCACGTGAATGTAGAGGCAATGGAGGTGGTAAGTTAATAATACAATTATTCCAAATTTTAGATGGGTGATGTTGACGGAGACGTATGGCCTGCTATTTGTTTTTCTATTCAACAACCCATTTAGACTCAGTTAACAGGGGCCTTGCGATACTATAGTGGCGATGCATTCATCTAGAACAGGGTTGTCTAACATACGGCTTGCGGGCCACAATCCGGCCCACTGACAACTGTTTGCAATAGTTTTTTTTTTTTTAAAACAGTGTGGAAACTATGGAACATTGAAACAACATGGGTGACCACAATAAATTAATGTGGAAATTTTTGATGATTAATTATAATGTCCATTACTTTCTTTTTTATAATGAAACTGCTGGCCTGCAAGATCTGTAAAAAAATTTCAAGTGGCCCGCTGCCCAAAAAGGTTGAACAACCTGATCTAGTATACAGTTACCCTGGGTTTGATTCTTAATGGTGCCCTTCCCAAAGAAAATGCTTACCAACTAACTGTTCACCACAATTCGAGGGTTGGTTCTCTAGGCCTTGAGAGGTTCAGTTTCTTCGGGAAAACTGTAGATCCCTGCACAGCATGACCCTTGCTGTCTTTCTGCCACAAAACCCAAACAAACGCTCTGTTAACATTATGGGCTAGAGAATACATCATTGCTGATTGTCTAATTTTGTATCCTTAATGGGTTTCGTAGTTATTGCTACCAGTGGTGTTTAGTTTGTTGGTTGAATTTCTATAACTCAAGGACAGCAGAAATCATTTAATTAATAGTTTATTAAAGTTTAATTGTGCACTGATTTATTGTTAGGTATTATTTTCGTCTTTGTTCTTCATGCACAATTACATATACATGTGTTGTCCTTCATATAATATCTTCCATACGTATAGCATGGTTGTATTAATGGAGACGCATGCAGAGTTATGTAAAATGTAATATAGCATGTACTTATATGTATCTTCAAACACCGTATAATTAGGATCATGTGTGGGATATATATTTCCACTGAGCAAAAAAAAACAAAAAAAGTAGAGCACAGTACTGTTAATACATCACATGATGAGAACAATGTACAAAGATTTTACTACAGACTTTGTAAATATCTTTATTCATAATGTTGCGAAATCTTTCAAAAGATCGTAGAAAGTATAAACTCAGTACCTAATTAAGGTTTTATGGGTCCTAGGCTGGAAGAATAAAATGGATCCCGTAAAAAAATATGGCCTTCACAGTCACTAAATCGTGAGTTTGTCTTTGAAATTCATTATCTTCAATGTTCAGGTTTGTCAGTAAAGCCATAATTAGAAGATGGTAAGGATAGCCCATGCTGGGGATGTAGGCAATGTATTTAAAGCAAACATAGAATTAGCTGAAATAACTCCAGGGGGAAATAAGCCCATGATTTGTTAATCTGAACGGTTCTGCCTGGGGTGAGGATTGTCTAGCTCTACTGTCCTGTTTGTCAGTAACAAAAATTTCTTGGATATTTGTAAATAAACAATATTAAAATAACACCTTTTCTCCCGCTTTTTTTCATCTTTCGTATATTACAAACCTGATTTTTTTTTTTTATGTGCACTGTGAAACCAAACAATTTGTCTGACTCACTTTATTATGATAGTCAGCGACCAAACCTACAACCTCCTGTGAGATATGCCAAATTGAAAAGAAAAAAGTATTGATATGAATTTAAACAAAAACAAAAAAAAAAGTGTTTTGTTTTGAATAGATGCCATGGAATGATGGAGCCCTAGCTGTGGAGCATAAAGAGTTATATGAAACCATGCCTATGTTTGTTTTCTTCACAGTTGCGTAAGTAAAAATGCGATTTTTCAATGCATTCCTGACTCGTTGAGTTAAAAATGTATTTAATACAAGGGTTGGATGAAAAAAAGGAACACCTTGAAAATTCATGCTTTAATTTACTTTTGTGCTATAGTAGAATTTATAGGTGGCGCTGTCTGTCTGTCATAATGCAATTATGGATATAAACTTGTCTGCATGTTTCAAGCATCATTTATCATCAAGGCAGCATTTTGTTCAATTGTAAGTAAATCATGTCAGAGCTGATGGAATTCCAGTGTGGTCCAATTGTTGGGGCTCATATGATAGGGGTTTCTGTAACCAAGGATAACCTTGTGATACAATAAAGTTTTCGGCATATCACGAGGCACAGTATCCAAGTTGATGACTGGATACTGTAAAATTGTAAAACCACATCTGATAAACACTGGCCTGGACGGAAATGTATGTTCAATGACATAGACAAACTTTGCTTAGGGTTGTAATGAAAAATCAGTCTACAGCTGCAAAAGTGACCACTGAACTGAATACTGTGCTCACAAACCCTATCAACATCAAAACACTAAGAAAGGAACTGCACAAGCAAGGTTTTTATGGATGAGCTGCCATTCCAAAAACATTCATCAGTGATCAAAATGTTACTAAGAGAAGACTTAAGAAGAAAAATAAATAAATGAGAAGTCGTGTGATTTCACTGTCATAAAACCTAGGTCATAGAGCAATGGACGAAGTTCATTTGGTCAGATGAGTGAAGCTTTACACTATTTCCTACTTCTACAGAACGTCATCCCAAGCTGACAATCCAAATTGTTTGCTACTAAGATGTTTGTTTGGATGTTTTATGGCGCAAGAGCATCTGGGCTATACTGCGCCAAATGCTACTAAGAATTAAACATGGCAGGGGTTCCATCATGATATAGGCAGCCATGTTGTGGTATTCTGTTGGACCCATCATTACTCTTCAAAGTAGGTATTCTATCAACGACTATATTACTATTTTGAGTGATCGGGTCCGTCCTATGATGCAAAGTTTGTTCCCTAATGGTGATGCTGTATATTAAGATGACGAAATCCCTGTTCACACAGCTCACATCATCCAAGACTAGTTTTATGAGCACCAAGATGAAGTTTCACATCTCCGCAATCGTCCGATCTCAATATTATGGAGTGCTTGTGGTCGATGTTGGAGACAAATGTACGAGCGTGCTATCCACTTCCATTGCCGTTAAAGAAACTTGCCAATATTTTGCAGGAAGAATGGTACAACATGCCCCTGAAAACTACACAGGATCTCTGTTTATCTATTTGAAGAAGACTGCAAGCAGTTCTGAATGCCAAAGGTAGTCCTGTGTCATATTATTCAAGGTTGTATGTTTTTTGCAAGGTGTTTCCGTATTTTTATCCAACCCCTGTATTTGCATCGAGTTATTTGAGCTTCTTTGTCAAGCAAACGTTGATCTTTTATTCCAAACGTTTTAGTCTTAAGATATATATATATATATATTTCCGCTATTAAATAAAACATGACACAAGATCTGTTTGAATTTAGATTAGTTGTGCTATATGTTTATATAAGTAAATAAATGGAATTGAGCCTCTGCATCTGTTACATGTTTGACTATGAGCTGGGTTCGATCCTCTCTCCTCCCTCAGTTAGTTTGGCCATATGTAAATGTATCGTGGTTAGAAGGCTGCTTTAAGATGCTGGTCCAATCTCAGATAACCTCTCAAGCAGTTTGGATATATAAAAATACAGTCAAACAATCTATCTGCTACTTGCAGTAAGCCTGGCTGTGTATAAATATATCGTGGTTCAGAAGACATGTTAAGCCATTTGTCCTGTTCCATAATGCAATCTTCCAAATGGCACCATGGAATGTGTGCCGTTTTTCTGCCCAGTCGGAATTTGGTTCCCTGGTTATCAGAGGTTTGAATTCCTTTAAAAATTACTAAGTCCTGTAACAACATAACCTTAGTCATCTTTGCGTCTTGAAACAAATATGATGCAATCTTAAAATATACTAGTAGCAATGTTTTTATGATGTTGGAACGAGTAAATTTGTCTCTGTTGCGTCAAGGTTTTATGGATACATTAACCCCACACTTTGCATCCAGCCCTGTGTCCGACATGGGTACTTAGTGCCAGCGCATTTTCTCAAGCCAATTTCTCATAGGGGCAGTTTTATTCGAATGAAATTTCTAAAACAATCTTAAAAAATCGCATTGAATAAAATTGGTCCTTGTGTGATGAAAGCTGTTAGACGTTAAACTTGCATTTTAAATGATTTCATGAATTCTTGACATGTAAAAAATCATAACATGTGCAACACATTCCATAAAACTATTAAGCGAGTAATATGAAAGACACATGGGAACGATGCAAGCTAACGACAATTCAAAAGTTATACAAGGGTTATTTCCTTTTATTGAATTCCAATGAGCTGGTACAAAAAAGCTGCAGCTACACGACTCTGTCCCCATACACTAATGTTTAGTCATCAGTCTGTCACATTCTTGACTGGTTGGCTAGTTTTTCCATTTGTGTTTGTATAGTTTGCATATAAGCATGTCCACTACAATCAACATTCACTACCAAGTTCAATGTGTGCTGTGTAATTTGATTTTTCCAAGATGAAGGACACAACCCAGCCAAAGATCGCTGGAGATTGTGCAGTGTGGATCGGGAAAAGTGCATGTGTAAAAATGCTGTGGAGAAATGGTGTTTGAATTTTGAAGGAGGAGATATTGGTGTCCACGATGAAAAAGTCTTGGGGGTGGAATTCTATATTGATTGAAAATATTGTTGAACAAGTCGACAAAACAAAGTTGTTTAAAAGTATCATCAGTTCATAATTCCTAAGCTGTTTGCTGATTTTCCCCAGAATTTTATTCATAATATCGTAAAAAAAAAAAAGCTGTTGCAATTTTTTTTACAGTGATTTAGTAATGTCAGAGAGGTTTGCACAGTATGCAGGAGTAAAGGTTACCTTCTATGGGGAGGATAGATAACCTGATGTCCTGCTATGACATCTGTCTCAGTCGGGAAGGCATGGAAAAATGGCACAAGAATGTACCTAATTTTTTGTGCATATTAAAATTTTTTTCATCACTGATATTTTTCTTTCACAACTCATTGGAACTCGATAAAAAAAGAAAATAGCCTTAAGAATATTGAGGTCTGTGTTCACAGTATTGCAGGTAATCAACTATGTGATTAAACGATTACACGTTATTATATTTATCATGTAAAATAATCATTTCAATTTATTTTTCAGGAAAAGATTTATGCTGACAGCTGGTCTGCCAGATTTTAATCTTAAGGACCTTCTCGATCCAAGTAATATTCACTGAAATTCCCACTTTTTTCCATCTATTTTTTTAATTTGTAAAAGCAGAATTTTCTACTTCTTTTAATGCAGAAAACGTTTTTACCATCAATGCTCGATTGCAAAATGTTTTAGTTGAATGTCTCGAAACCTCTCGATGGTTTTAAAACCTCACTGTCAACAAGTCGTCGCACCTTTCATGGTGGAACAGGTTCTCAATTTGTTGGGTTGTTATTAAGCCCAAAAGAAAAAAAATACCAAACTATGGACTTTCCAAATGAGAATCACAGCATTTTAATGAAAACACAACAATTAATTATGCAAATAATGTTCTTTACATAAATGTAAATGCACAGATTTGATTTGTACTTGCTTCAAAAACTGAATTATGTATGTTTGTTTGAAGTCGGCATTCCTTCCAGTAGGAATGATCGACTTGCTTTAGCTGACTTGACTCGCCTCAATTCCATTTTCTCACTTGTTATCAATGACTCACGTTTGAAGTCAGTGTTCCTTCTAGTGTGAATTAGTCACCACTGGTTGACTCGCTTTGATTGTAAAACCTGTTCCATGTATGAGGGCGATTTCTCATCTTTGTTGTTATAATGCCCCAAGGGAGTATTCATGTATTACTTATACCCCTCCTCCTCCCCCCCCCTCCAGTAAGCAAAAATTAACATTGGCTAACATAGGAAAATAACTCACAACAGCAACCCCTGACTTCTCTGGTTTTCACTGACCAGCCGTCAAGATTCGATCCTACAACAGGCTTGCACAAACTTGAAAATCGTTGACTAGGATAGAGTTGAATCTGTCTGGGCTTGTTCAAAGCAGAACTGGTCCATGCAAGCTCGAAAGTCATCCATTAGATGAATGTCGAGTTTGCGTGGGCTTGTTCAAAACAGAACAGGCCCACACAGACTCAAAAGACATCTGTTAGGCTCAGTCAGGCTCGAGATACAAAACTTGCCCAGTAGGGCTCGGTGAAGCCCGAGACCCAAAATTTGCCCAGTAGGCTCAGTCAGGCTTGAAACACGAAAGTTGTTCAGTAGGCTTGATTTGATGGGTTGGGTTGAGTCCAAGCCACTGGGCCTAGGCTCGACCCGTGCAGGATTCTACTTCATAATTCATTACCAATTTTTTAAAATTATATAATTAATTATTGATCCTTGACATCGTGATCATATTTCAACTGAAATTACGTTTTATTTAATATTAAAATGTTAATCATACGTCTTATGCTGTGTAAATTATGTTGTAATAGTGTTTTATATATTAATAATGTTTGTGGTTAAAAATATATTTTTATTATAATGTCGTTTCAAAATACATGACTAAATTAGGCATGTAATATTCTAATGAAGGTAAAAGAGCATATATATGTGCATACATATATATAGAGAGAAAGATTAAGTAATACTATATGAGAGTTTTAAATAAAGTATTGGCAACCTAGCTTGTATACAAGTTTTATTGAAGTTAAAAGCAAAATTGCATGATCTCTCTTCAATATTATCACCAATAAAATCTTCTTCCTTTTACCAAATATCGGGAGGACATTGGATGCCATTAGCAAGCTAGTTTCTGTTAATTGATCGTAGCAGCAAAGCACCCTATTGTTTGGAGTACGGATGCAACGTCAGGAAATCGGATGCCTCCAAAGCAGGGTTGTCCAACCTTTTTAGGCAACTGGCCAGGTAAACATTTTTCTTGGATCTCGTTGGCTTGCGGTTTCGGGGAAAAAAAAATTACTATAAGCCCTGCTTCAGAGTTTCTTCCAGTTGTTTGTTTGTTCATTTGCAATATGGAAAGTGTCACTCATGCTGACCCCACAGTTTTTCATTATTTCTGAAAAAGAACTTAAAATTTTTACTTTGGAATTTTTTTTTATTTCAAACAGCTGTCTACGGGTTGTATTAACACAGTTGGCGGGCTGAATTGTGACCCGCTAGCCATATGTTGGTCAACCCTGCTCTAAAGGTTTCCTTCAACTGAGGAAATGGTCAATGTCACAAGGATTGTCAGGTGAATACAGAGATTATTCTAAGACCTCCCTCACAATATCTATCTGATGATCCGGAATGAACTGGTCATCTGTGCCGGGTAAATCTTCTGTCTCACACTAACCTTCAGAAAACAGTTTGACACATTGTACAACCATCCTATATTCTAATGCATTGTTGCCAAAGATTTCACATGATCCGTGGTAACATTCCTGTGCACCTTTGTCACAGGCCACCTTGATCGTAATCCACTACTGTTGTTAACCTTTTGCTTTAGAATGGTACAGATGACACATTCGATTTCAATTCTCCTCATCAACTGCCTTTCTGACTGGATTAACTGATGATTTATGCCCTTCACATATCGTCACTATTGTCATCTAACGGTGTCTATATCCTGTTTGTGGCCCTGCGGTGGCGCAGTGTGGTAACGCGTTCTCCTAGTGCGCCGCTAATCCGGGTTCGACTCCCAGCAGTGCAAAGAACGCTTACTCAGAGATCTCATAAAGATCGCACTGCTCACTGTAGTCCGGGGTTTGGTTCCCTAGGCCTTAAGAGGTTCGGATTCCTCGGAAAACAGTAGGTCCCGGCGCAGCATGACCACTGTAGTCTTTGAGCCGTAAAACCAAAAAGCAAGCAATATCCTGTTTGTGCATGTGTGAACTTGTGCGACTTTTCCCGCCTTTCACTTATACTCAACTTTTACGTTGCCACTACTTTATTTACAACCCTCGTAATTATTACCAGCATTTTATCGAGAATTCCAAGTTTACAGTTTTTAAACTTGTAAAAACAGTTATTTTTATGTACCTATATATCATCATCGACAACCAATTTCAATCCACTGCAGAATGGAAGTCTTTTTGTTATCACATATACATGTAGTGCGGTGAAAGAAATACAGAGGAAGCAGCCTTACTCTCACCACGTTGGCCAGACGGGTTGTCAAGCTGGATCTACAGTTTTACGAAGAATCCGGACTTCGGTCACCACAGCCAAAATTTTGCACTAAGACACTGCCTCCTAAATTTACCCTCTAAATTTAGGAGGCAATGGCTAAGACGGGACTCGTTTTGTCACCCCCCTACGGAGTGACCACTTTCAATGACACTTTTCAGCGGCGATCGATTGAGTTCCGGTGTTCTTGGCAGAGGACAGTTGTGGGACATATATGTATATATTACAGCTTCCTTAAATTTTTTTAATTATCTTTTCCTATCATGTGCATTCTAAACCTTTATCTGTCATTTTTTTTAGAGCCAAAGAGAACCCGAAAATTGCTTTCTGTTTTGATATCGTTTTGGAAGTATATCTTGTCAATGAAAAAAAGATTTGAAGAAGTTGAATTTGAACTTGTATGTATTTGTTAAGACTATTTAACAAATTTTTTAATGACTCTTAATTAGTATAATTACATTATAATAATAATTGCATCTGTGCCCCATGAAAAGGTGGTAAAAAACACCCACCTGAAGAGTTGTACATTTTCTTTTTGGTTAAGCAATGTTTATAGGAAGGATGTGAGGGGAGAGGGGGGGGGAGATATTTGGAGAAAGTTATAAAAAGTTCCTCCAAAATAAGCCACTCCCACCTGGCCAGCCTGCCTTACCTCCCCAGGTGGGGTTTCTGGGTCAAAGCTGAGCTTGTGTGGGAGAGGAAAGCATCCCCTCCCTTTTTTTTCTTTCCTTCCCCATTCATGGAGAAAACGGCACTTCCCTGTGTTTCTTTGGCACTTTCAGTGAAAGAACCAATTAGCCAATCTCTCCTCTGACCATAAACTTGATCTCATTGGAGAAGCCACTTTTTTTTTTCTTTCTGTTCTTCTCATCCAGAAAGCTCCTCCCAGGGAGTTCCTTTGTCTAGCCTGCTTTGCATCTTTTTGTATGTTTTATCCAGTTCTGCTAATAATTCATATTAATTTATTTATTATCCCTCCTCCCCAATAGGCTTCCACTGATTCGGGAAAAGTACTTGTCACAAAATCGTCCTGTACTCATATGCAGTGGGCAGATGGACCATGTCCCCCCAAAGAATTTTGGCCACCGAAGAGCTTGGCGGGGTGGAATTGTTTTGCACTCTTCCCATAATTTATTATAAATGAACAAGCTTTTGGTTCCATTTGTTGAAAATTCCCCAAAATAAATTAATTTTGGAACATCATTTTACGGTTTGGTATTTTTACTTACATCAAAATTAATTGAAATAGACTGTTCTAAGTATTTTTATTGTCAGTTTGCTATTTGATGTCCGGACTTTGTTTTTTATTTTCTGCCTGCAGTTACAATTTGTGTTGTTGTTTTCAGCAAAGTGAAATTGGCGAGGAAAAACGAATACTCGAGCTGAATGAAAAATTAAATGAGAGGTATTTAAATCTTATGAAGACGAAAGTAGATCCGGAAAAAAAGAAAGAGGTTTGTTATTATATTAAACTTGTCCAAACTATGGTGCTCATTTAGTAAATTCATCTGACTAGTAATACATTACCCTTTTTTTTTCTTATCTCACCCCCATCGAAATAGCCCATATTCTTCTGGGTAGGAAATGTATATTCAATATTTTGCCAATTCATTATAAGCACCTGAATTATAAGGCATTATCCCTCCTTCACCATAAAAAAAGGGGTCTTGCAGTGGCAATTTGTTTGCCTATTATTCCACATTCGGCTCTCAACTGGGCCGTGGAAAGAACGCTTTCTGACTAACTGCTCACTGAAATCTGGAGGTTAGTTCCCTAGGCCTTAAAAGGTTCTGATTCATTGGAAAATTGTGGGTTTGGTCAACTGTCCCCTGGTGAATCATTTGTATACAATTATATATCAAATATAGCTTCAAAATTTCAACCGTCCCTTAAATGTCATTATAACTGAGTTTGTATTATTTTTGTAGAAATTGTTTTATGTTCAAAACTTCTATTTTTTAAAAATTTTATTCAAACTTTTGCAGCTTTTAATGGCACGAAAGTCAAGCAAGCTTGACGAGGTGCTTCAAGCTAAGGTGAGTTTTTTTGTTAATTTTTATGATCTTGATTTTATTTCTAAGCTTTTTTTTTCCCTCCCTAAACCTTGAATAAAAATTTTTTTGAATCCTTTATTTTGAAATCATTGCTTTTTAAAATTAAGAGAGGTTTGCTAGGCTTGTTTTTCGAAAGATGTCCCACCTGTCTGTCTTTTAAAAAAAAAGAAGAAGAAGAAAATACTCGCTTTGGTTTTAAAACAAAGTTATAATAAAATTGTTCAGGTTTTAGCTCTGTGTAAATGCTTTATGCCGTGGCTAATGAACTATGTTCAAGCTGATGATTTGTATCATGCATTTTTTTCAAGATGATGATCATGTCATGAATTATGTGCAAACTAATTATCTGCATTGTGAATTATGTACCAGTTAAAGAGCTATACATAAGCTAATAATCTTTATGATCAGCTATGTACAAGATGACAATTGACATGTCATGGGCTATATATGCAGGGTTCATACGGGTCATAGAAAGTCATTGAATTTTATTTTGCCTTTTCCAGGTCTGGAAAGGTTATGGGATTTAAAAAAAACATGGAAGTCATGGTAAAGTCACGAAATATTTGTTTGGAAGCAATTTAACCTAAAACTCTAAAGTTCTACATTAAAAATGCTGCCTGTGGTGAAAATCGCATCACGAGATCGAATCATCATTTTACGGCACCAAAGTGTCTTCTAATGCACGTGACTACGTAACTCACAAAACGCAGGAGGGAGTATCCGTCTGTTCTTGGTTCCAAGTGGAATCAGCCGCTGCTTGTGGCCTACCTCGCTCCGCGCATTACCATGTGTGGAGATGCCAACTTGTACGGATTTTAATTCCACCTTACGATTTTACAGTGAATACCAAAAAAACTATGTAAAACCTCATTCAAGATCCTTACATGCAATTTTCGACTGGCCCCTCAAAAATTCATATTTTTTTATGGTTTGTGGTAAAAAATCAGGTTTGCAGGTGGCCCGCATCTTCCATGTTTGGACGCAATGCTTCCGACTTGTCCTCTTGTTTCTTTGTTATTTTTTTACGTCTTGCTTTACGTGTGAAACTTGCTTCAAATTTGGATTAAAACAACGAAATGAAACGCAGCCGTGATTGTGAAACAGCTGGGGGAAAAAAAGGGGGCAGACAATTTACCTGCAAGTGTATCGCGATATGTAGTAAGGAATGGCTGTTTTGCGAAGCATCGAAAGTTTTTAAATTTTTATGTGAACTCGCAGTTTTACCATATTTTGAATAACTTTTTACTTGAGGCATTTTATTAAAATTTCAGAAAAATTTCCTCAAGATACTTTAAAAAATATCGTGCTATTTGCACCGAAATTGTGCGACATAGTTTTGGAATATTTCCCCTTTGGCTTTCGTTATCTACACATGCAGAGGCTTGCAGATTAATTCAGTAGTAAATTTAACTAATCAATATATTTAAATAACTTACGTAATTTATAATCCTATTCCGTGAAAAAACGCCACCTGGTGCCTGTTTCTAGAATTTAAAAAAAATTGACTTAAAAAACGATTTTAACGTTAATTAACGAGTGTTGACTTTTTTATGCGCGATTTTGTCCTTGATGCGTACCTATTGGCAAAATGGTGAAGTTTTTAAATGTGCTTAATTAACGACTGTTGGTAATTCTGTAGTATTTTTCCCATCAAAATGGAAGAATACACCACCTACTGGCGGGATACGAAATTAGCGGTAATTGGTCATATTTTGCACCTACAAATTTCCATCCAAAGAAATAATACGTCTGCAGTGGAAAGGGGGCAGTTTTTTGTTTTTTTTGACCGAAGATAATTTGCGTATTTCAACGATTTTAGCTTCTCAAGAATAGGGAAGAGGTTTCAAATTATGGATATTTACTTTTTCAGTGGAACTTTTGATTTTCATAATGTTTATTCACTTGAGTAAATTATTTTTTTTATGCACTACTAAACTAATATGAAAACCAATTTTCCTATACAGAATAGAATTGTGGTGTTTATCTTCTACAAAACTGGTGCAAAAGCCTTTCTCTTCTACAAAACGTATGCAAAAGTTTTTTTTCCTACAAAACCGATACCGAAAGCCATTTTTCTTTTTACTAAACTGATATAAATGTTTTTTTTCTCCTGCTACAAACCTGATACGAATGGTATTGGTGAGAGTGTGATCATTTTGTACGTACATAAACATACGCAGTTGAGTCACATTATCAGGAATACTTCTTGCATGTTGTTTCAAGGTGGGGGGATACATATATTGCTCTATAACAATGCACATGCTTTACTTATAAAAACATTTTTTGCAGGAAATGAAAGAGCATGGTTTTACTGAAAATTTTTGACCTTTTTACTGAAAACTACTGAAAATTCTTCGCTTTTGTATTGAAAAGTACTGAAAATTCTTGACTATTTTTACTGAAAACTGCTGAAAATTCTTGACTTTTTTACTGATGACTACTTTCTCAGGTTGACATCTCTATACGTGACCACACACTTCGGATTCGGACATTTTATCTCGCACGTGTGGCGTAGTAACCGCCCGGTATTTTTCAAATCATGAGTTAAGGAAATAGCTGAAACATTTCGAATCTGATGTTTTAGAACTCAAAAAATCTGCAGACAGTTTTGCAGTTAAATCGGAAACTAACTATGATTTCACATCAGATTCAAAATCAAATGGTTTATATAGAATTGTATCCAAAAAGAAGATTCAAATTTTGAATATGCAAATGCAAAATGATGAAAACTGCAAAACTAAAAGATGGATAGTACAAACATTAGTGTGTGAATATTTTTTTAAGCAATGTGTGCATACATTACAAGGTGTAAGCAATAATCTTCAATCTAACTTCATTGTTTATTCTAATATAGGATAATGGATAATAATTTGATTTTGGTCATTATTTTATATATTTTGCAGTGGAATACATGTCAAAATTAATATTTCATTTTTATTTGTGAATTTAATTTAATACTGGGAGTCAAAATTATATTTCAAGTGAACATGAATTGTTTCTACGGCCCCGAAATGTTTTTAGTTTATAGTCATGGAATTTTGTTTTTACCTAGAGATAATGAACCCTGTATATAACCCAGGCCATGAGCTATAATATAATGATTCATGTCATGAGCAGTGTTCAAGCTGCTGATGAGCCATGTCATGAGTTATGTACAAGTTGCTGATTTGCATAATGAGCTGTGTACAAGCTGATGACCCAGTCTAGGAACATTGCATGATCTGATGGTCCATGGCATGAACTGATCAAGATCAAGGTCGTGAGTTGTTTACAAATAGGTGTGATGCAGGTCATGGATTGTGTGCAAATTGGTGGCCATGAATTGTGTGCAAACTCATGAGTAATGCTAAAGTAAATTCTCCTATTATTGCCCCATAATGGTTCAAGAGTAATAACCATGGCTTTTTGATTTTTTTGTATTGGATTTTCATCTTCATACATTTTATGCACACCCGTGTTACATATTTAAACAGGGTGTCTGGCCATTTGGAAAACTTCAGGAAAAACTTTAAAAAAATCAGGGAAATCAAGTAATTTATAACAGTGTTATATAATAACCAGCATATTAAAATAATTTTCCTAGAGTGTACTTTTTATGCTACATTACATACTGCAAATTTTAAAAAACTTTGAGTAAAATTCTTCCGAAGAAAAGTACCTTTCTTGCACAAAAAATTAATTTGTATAAAATTATTATGACTATATTTCTTGGGATGTTTGCCAGACATGACTATAGCATATAAAGCAGTAGTTTCTTGTAAATTATCTCATCTGTAAGGGTTCTGATTTTTCCAGTCTCCTTTCCCTTATACATAGTCATGCATACTTCTTAAACGGAATAAAAGATTAGCTTTATGATTCATGGTTGAATTCATTTACAATAAATTCAAAGGGGTCAGTAAAGATACCGTTGTCAATATTTAATATAATTTTTTTAGTATAAATAAATGTAGTTTTTTAGTGCAGTCATTGTATTTGTAAATTCAATGATCACGTTATAAACAGTTTCTGTTAATGGATTTTATGGTCACAGAACTTTTTGATTATGCAAATATTAATGCGTTATAATATTGTTTACTGTAATTAGTGACTAGAAACTGATTCGTGTTTGGTCTGGACAGGTAAGAAAAATTTGAAACTGAATTTGTTCAGGTGCCGTGTTTAAAGTCTTATTAAGATGTTAGTTTCACTGCAAAATGCTCGTTGTGAATTTTTTTTTAATTATTATTATTATATAAACATTATTTTTTGTAGGAGATGGCTGTTTTATAAATTTTGTTATTGGTCTCCATATTGGAATGCATTTAGTCCCATTATATCGCAATCAAAAAATTTATTTGCTAAATTGCCATATATCTCACTATAATTGTTTAATGGAAAACTGAAACATTTTATTTGATTCTGATTTCTGTTGAATTGTTTGTCACTATAGAATGCTATTAATGAAGAATACCAAGTTTTGAAAACCAATATCGCTATCGAGGAGAAGCGAGGAGTAAGTGTTTCTGTTTCATAACTGGATAACTTCCATCGTAATTTTCATTCTCATTATTCCGGTTCATTGTATGTTCAATATGCTTTTACTGTTATAGTTTTAATTTGTTTTGACATTAAAGTGTATGTATGGTCTCACCTTGCTTGGTGCAGAATGACCATTGTTGTCCTCGTGCCATAAAAATACAAGCAACCAATTTTCACTCCAGCCTTGTGATAGCATGCATAGTGGTAATCAGTGGTGTACTGATAACCCCCACAAGGTGGGGGGGCACCAGCAAAAAGGGGGGCACCCTTTTAATCATATTTATTTTCCATAAAATTTATAAGTGAAAAAAAAAAAAATTAGACTATATTTTTAGTTAATAAGGATTTTTTTTAATCTTTAGGTAAAATATAAAGTAAAATAAACGGTTTCCAACTGTGGCAAACTCATTACGCTTATTTACTTTAGCTGTTTTTATTGCCTTTAAAACTGAACTCAATATCAAAAAATTATAAAATCTGGACGAGTTTTGAATTTACAGTATACGCTTTGTACTAGAACCCTAATTCATGAACGCAGCATTAATGGACATGTTCATTTTAAATATTGGAAGGCCACCGTTATTTCTTATAGAAGCCACAACACAAATATATATATATATCATCATCATCATCATCATATTCAACCATTATCTATCCACTGCTGGATGAAGGTCTCTCCAAATGCTTTCCACACAAGTCTATCCTGGGCCATTCGTTTCCACGTCACCCCAACCTGTTTTCTTATTTCATCCACCCATCTAGTTTGAGGACGTTTTCTAGGTCTTCGGTGGTCTCTTGGAATCCAGTTCAGAATTTCTGTTGTCCATCGTTGATCAGTTCTTCTTGCAATATGCCCAGCCCATCGCCATTTCAGCCCTTTTACTTTAACAATGATGTCCTCTACTCTAGTTTGCTCTCTCACCCAAGTGTTTCTTTTTCGATCTCTC
>QLNU02014176.1:172197486-172235328 GCA_006491805.2 Dysdera silvatica | reverse complement strand
TTTTCACTGATTTTGTGCAAATGTAATACCGCATTTGCCTTGAATGGGTCAAATATATCTGTGATTACAGGGAATAACTGATTAAGTACAAAATCGCAATTTTTCGGGGCGGCACTTTTTTACCTTAGAACTTTTCTGTATACACAGTTTTTGAAAAAATAAATTTTGTTGACATCAATGTGACTTAAATAACTTTCTAAATTTAATGGTTTGAAGAATAACTAATTTGCCGAAACCCTGTACACTGGAATCCCTGTTCACATATTTTTGCCATTTTTTAACTTATCCACTTATTCCCTGTGACCACACATCTATGCATGTATGTCTTTATCTATCTACTGCAGAATGGAGATTTCTCCATCATGCATATGCATTCTATGATGAAAGCATCTTGAAAGAAATGGTCTTGAGTTTGCCATCAGGCCAGGTAGGTTGGGAATCTGGGCTTAGAGTTTAACAAGTAATCAGAACCCCACAGTGTAATCCTTGCTTTAAGCGGTTATTCGAAAATGGATCATTCACCAATCCATTTAACTTCAGTGATCTAATAAGAATCGGTGTTTTTCTTCGTAAGACAATCGTGGAATGCAGGCCCATACAGTTGAACTTGCTTATAACGGCCTTGATTGTAACTGCTATTACATCAAAATTCAGGGGACCCCTTGTTGATTGTTTGTATATAATTATACATCGGTTATAGCTTCAAAATTTCGGCAATCCCTTGAATGTTGTTAAAAGCAAATTTGACTGTATGTGAGTGTATATATAATAATATATTTAATGGATATATGCCGCTAGTTCTTTAATCTTTTTACTTCTGACGATGTTAATATATTGTGGTAATGTTAAATAATCATGGATTGGCTTATTAAAATATAATTTCTATTGTCATCATTGCTATGCATGTAGTATGGTTGTATCAGTCATTGCCAAGGAAGCACATTCAAAGATTCCTAAGAAAAAAGAATGTGAGGAGCCCTGCGGTGGCGCAGTGTGGTAACGCGTTCGCCTAGTACGCCGTTAATCCGGGTTCGACTCCCAACAGTGCAAAGAACGCTTACTCAGAGATCTCATAAAGATCGCACTGCTCACTGTAGTCCGGGGTTTGGTTCCCTAGGCCTTAAGAGGTTCGGATTCCTCGGAAAACAGTAGGTCCCGGCGCAGCATGACCACTGTAGTCTTTGAGCCACAAAACCACAAACAAACAAAGAATGTGAGGAATAAAGCCCGAAGGAAATCTTTGCATTACAAACCCTGAGTGCCTTTACGTATTTTCCGAATGCTGAGCCGTTAGGATCGCATGTATAATATATGTATTCACTTATACAGAATGAAGTGAAGGGTGGTAACTGCGGACAGTGATTTTATTGTGTTATTTCTCTCTGCAGAGCGAACTGGATGTTATGATTATATCTGAAAAGGAGAAAATCGAGGATTTGAATAATCGGATTCTTAAGTCTCCCCAGCGTATCACATCAGATCTTGAAGAGCTGAAGGGTAAGATTTTAGAATGCGACAACAAGATCCTCGAGTTCTCGAAGAAGAAAGAGGAAAAAATGCAAGGACTTGCCGCTCTCGCAACAAGCATGGAGAACTTAAATAAATTCAAGGATCTTTGCAAGGAACTAGAGGAGAGTAGAGAGACGCTGATGTTAGTATTTTGGGTGCTTCTGTTTGTGTGAAAAGAGTTACATTGGGTATTGTTTGCAAACATTACGCACAGTAGAATTTCAATCCTTCCAAACTATGTCCCTTCAATGGTGACACATTTACCTAGTGTGTCATTAATTCTAGTTCAAGTCCTGTGAAAAAAAATTGCTTACTGACTTATTACTGCAGTCTTGGGGTTGGTTCACTAGCAGGGTTGGCAAGCTGCGCTAAACCTAGTAAAACCCAACCATGTTTTACTGGGCAGGCCCACCAACAAAAACCCACTGGGTTTTTGCTATAAAGTGGGTTTTTTGTTCAAAATCAAGTATATATTTTAACTGATAGATGTTAAATTTCTCGTAATGAAAAGAATGATTTTCCGGCGCCTGGTACACCAATAGCGAACTTGTCCATGGAAAGTTATATATATAGTCGTAAGGGAGAGAGTGGTTGCGCCTGTACTTTAGTAGGTAGAGCACCTGACCGGCAATCAGGAGGTCGTGGGTTCGGGTCCCACCAGGCGCCGGAAAATCATTCTTTTCTTTACGAGTAATTTAACATCTTTTGTTGCCACATCATCGGCTAATATGAAAAAACTGTTGCTTTAATAATATACATTTTAACTCTTTTAGAAGTTTAACCTCTATGAATTTTCATATTATACCTGCATTTTGGAAATGCTGCCATTTTGTGTATTAGTGTTTACAACCCTATCTTGTAAGCATTTATAGTTATTTTAAAACTTGTTTATAATGCTTTTGCTGCTAATAAATGGATGCAAACAGCATCAAAATATGGTAATATTGATACTGCCATCTATTGAACTGTAAGCAAATTAAATATCTATTTGCAGAAACTGTCTAGTCTGCTTTTTAAATTTCAAAACATGTAACATCTTTCCTGAAAAATTGTTAGATGGACTTGTGGGTGCAGTACAGCCACATGTTTATCTAATCCCACCTCATGTACCCAATGCATTCAGGATAGGGCTTTTGGAGCTTAAGCTATAATTCCTGTCCCAGGAGTATATAACACGGTTTTATAATATTTTGAACTGTTATAAAGGTAAAAAAAAAAAATTACTTTTTTCATATTTAAATCTGATTTTTATGATTTAAATTTTCTTGTGATCTAAATTTGGTTTTCTAACAACTGTAGTGAAGGATTCTCTGTAATGACCTATATATTATATGGGCTATATACAATAATTAAAAAATACTAAAGACGTTAAATTTCAAGGATAAAAAAAAAATCATACATGCAACAGATAATTTCAAAGCTCAAAATTATACAGCATGTACGATCTCACCCTGATTGGTGCAGAAGGACCCTTGCGCCATAAAAATACACCCAACCAACTAACCAAAGCTCAAAATTAAAACTTGAATCAGAAGTAAAAATATTTGATTCATTCTTGAAAAAAAAAAAAAAACAACCGTTTGAAACATTTAAAAGGCAATTATGTCATTTTTTTAAAAAAAATATATAAAATATTTTAATTATTGCGCTAAACAACTTTTTTCCCTTTGCAATGTTTCAATTTTGATATATTAAATAATAATACTTATAAATTGCAAAGTACTTAAATTTTGTAAGTGTGAATTAAAGTTCTAGTGTTTACTCCTTTTAAAGTTAATATAAATGAAAAAGGAAACAAATTTTGATTTAAAAAAAAACAAAAAAAAACATTTCATTTAAATTAAGCTTATTTAAACCAATGTTTTCTAGTGTGCAACATAGGAAATGCATAAATTGTATATACATTGCTGGCCATTAAAATTACTACACCATGAAGGAAATCAAATAGCAGAATCATATTGTATGCATACAGTATAATAGGGGGAAAACATTATTCAAGTTACAAATTCTTTTGAGGTATGGAACATGCAGAAATCAATATCCAGAGAATCCTTTTGCTGTAGCAATAACAGCTCTAATCTAGATGGTTTGAGTCGAACAGATTGTTGGTACAGGTACAGCAGTCCATGCAGCTTAAACTCTATGCCAGAGTTCATCTGACGCACTGGCTGCAAGTGATACCCGACTAGTCTTTTGGCAACCATTAACTAAGCGTTTTCAATTGGTGATAAATCTGGAGAACATGGTAGCAGTCAAATTCCCTCTTTATCGAGGATGATCAGGCATTGTCCTGTTGAAAAGTAGCATGATGGAAGCTTTAAATATAAGGCACAGCCACGGGTTTTAACACATTAGAAATGTAATGACAGCTGTTCAAATTACTGGCTATCTGCTATGTGAACAAGGGGTGATCGGGATGTGTACCTAATGGCACCCCACACCATCACTTCAGGTGCTGGGCACATATGACAAGTGTGAACTGGCAATGTTTATTTCCTTCGGTGTCTCTACATATGGATACAGATATCATAATACTGTATGCAGAGCCAGGATTTGTCTGAGAAAACAATGTGACACAACTCCTGCATCCATGTTCGTTGTTGAATGCACCACTGTAGGCATCTGTCTGCTACAGTGTCAAGGGAAGCTGTAGCAACGGTCGCCTTGTTGACAATCCATGGCATTGCAGCTTTTGTTGCAGTGACCGTGTAGACTCTTGTTGTCCTGAAAATGATTCAAGTTCCTGAATCAGAGTATGTGACAAGACTATGATCCCGAAAGGCTGTGTGTATAACATGTCTGTCCTCTTAGGTATTAGTGACTGGTGGCCGCTGAGATTCCACACTGAATTCTGTATGGCCCTCCTGGACTCATTGATTCCATACTCTCGAGACAGTCATAGGATCTTGACCAACACGAGCAGCAATAATGTGGAATGATAAACCGCAGTCCTGGTAGGATACGATTCTACTGTGATCAAATTCTAATATGTGCTGGTAGGCATTCTTCCTCCTCCTCCTCCTTACATGAGGCATAATAAGACGTTTAACCAAACAACCAACACATGTATGTGATTTCCGTATGAAAAACGAGCTTTATAATCTTCTCTTTTATATTGACTGCCAGCGATATTACTCCTACCTACTTTGCGAGAATGTGTTGAAATTTGTTTGTTTCCAATTCCTATTTTTAGCCAGGTATCTGGTACGTCCCATTTCATTTTCATAATGTGATCCCAGCTCGGTGGGGTAGCACTGGTGAATCCCCTTGGATCCGCCAGTGCCAGGGGCGTTAAGGATTTGACAAAAGCTCCAAAATCTGTTATACCTTTAATTATGTTTGGTATGATTAGCAGGTCACAACCTTGTGAACTAGGTGGCCTCCTGCTTATAACTACGAATGTACTATACGGATATACTGTACAAATATGCTTTACAAATATACTGCACCAATATATTGTATGGTAACACCTCTCTTAAAGGCCGTCCCTCAATATCCCATTTTTACAGTCATAAATTCCTTCTCCATAATACCCCTCTTTTACGGTTACCCTTCGTTTACAAACGAATTTTTCTTCTTCTACATATTCATGCTAATATTATGTCCAGTTGTTGCATTCAATTTTCAGGCTTTCTGCTTGTCCAGACCAAGGTTCCATAATGTCCCTCCCGGGACTCAGCAAGCAATTTGTAAAATAATATAGCCAGAAATTCTAAGAAAATCTGTAAATTCTGTAATTCCTTCTCCCATTACAACTCTTTACAGTTAACTAACCTTCTGCAACCAGTGACATAGCATGACTTCAAAAGTGGGCCCATCTCTAAATGTTCGTCATCACTCTCCTGAATAAAAAAAGCCACAATTCTTATATATATCATCGTAATAATGATACTGATGATATATGCATGAATTGTGACTTTTCTGTTCATCAGAGAGGGGGATACGGAACAGTTGAAGAGGGACACTTTTGAAGTCACGCTATGGCACTCCTGCAACGGTAAGATAGTATTATGTACCTTCTTATCCCGATGTATTGCTTATTTTAATGTTTATGTTCAAACGGTGATAAAAAGTAGCTCTTTAGGTTTTCCTAAAATAGTATTTATGGAAGGATTCTATGGCTAGGCACGTATGCATGGTAAGAAAAGGTTCCGTGGGATGAACGGTTTGAGAACCATTAATCTAAGCATAATGTTCGCTCAAACTTCTGTTGTTCACAAACCACTTTAAATGTTACAATTGTAGAACCATAATTGTAACATGCTCACCTAGTATACTGTTAACCCGGGTTTGACTCCCAGTGGTGCCAGAAAGCAAAGAATGCGAACCAACTAACTGCTACTCACTGTAATTTGGGGTGTTGGTTCCCTATTGGAGATAAGTTCAGGCTCATCTTTCGAGGCCTGAGCCTGAAGTACTTCGTGGAAATTTGAGCCCGAAACTTTAAATATATAACTTTAACCCCTTAATGTACGATTTAAATTTTAAAAATTTTGCAAAACGACGCCATTTAAGTTCCTTCGAATTTTCATATACACGCAGATTTTTACAATCCTCGAAAACAAATCACATAATTGTATTGTGTGGAGAATTTCGATATTGAAAAGTCAGTTTTCGGCTTCAGTTGCATCCGTCCGATGAGCCCTTGCCCACTCGAGCCCGAAAACAATTGGAAATATACAGCCTGTCTTATCTCTGCTCCCTATGCCTTAAAAGGTTCAGATTCCTCAGCAAAAATGTATGTCCACAGTCATGGCATAGTAGTAACTAATTTGTCTATCGTTATATTGATCCTTGGCAAACAGTAGGTCCTGGTACGTCATAACCCTTGCTGTCCTTATGCCCCAGAACACAATTAACTTGGCTTTGACTTCCAATGGTTTTGGCCCTGCGGTGGCGCAGTGTGGTAACGCGTTCTCCTATTGCGCGGCTAATCCGGGTTCGACTCCCAGCAGTGCAAAAAGAACGCTTACTCAGAGATCTCATAAAGATCGCACTGCTCACTGTAGTCCGGGGTTTGGTTCCCTAGGCCTTAAGAGGTTCGGATTCCTCGGAAAACTGTAGTTCCAAAGATTCGGATTCCTCGAAAAACAGTAGGTCCCGGCGCAGCATGACCATTGTAGTCTTTGAGCCGTAAAATCACAGATAAACATTCCAATGGTTTTGTAGAATGTGTGCCATTTTTCAGCGTTGGGCTGCCTAGATTTCAGAGCTTCAACTTCCTTAAAAAAATTGTAGATTTCGGCACAGCATGACAATTGCTGTCTTTGTGCCATAAAAACTTGTATAATTACTTAAATACAGATTATAACACAACTGTGTGAAATGGAAAAAATAGAGCCGTGATTTTCAAGAGACCCCTTTGAAGTGTGTATGAGGACCTAAGCTATGGCTTGTTTAGCCTATTCCCAAATCGAGTCCTAATGATAACTAATGTATTACTGTAATTTTTAAAGTTTAGTTTCATCATCCTGTTGTGTTACTTTTGTCTTTTAAATTGCGTTGGTTCATCCCTTATTCAGGAAAGAAGCTTCAGTTATAGATGAAAAACAGCGAGAGAGTGATGAACTTGCATTGAAAGATAAAACACTAAGCACCAAGCTGAATGCCATCAGCGAGAGTATGAGTCTCAGCGAACAAAAATGGGCTCAAATGGAATTGCAGAGAAAAATGCAGGTCGAAGGTCAAAAGAAAATCTTGGAGGTCAACCAATGGTAATCCTTTCATGCATTTCGAGTTCTAAGCGAGTTTAAGTTACTCTCAAACAAGGGGACTAATTAGTTGCAAATGAGGACTTTTTGGGGGGGAGAAGGGTAATTGCTCACCTGTGCAATTACCATATTGCCTGTAGCGAGTGGGGTGCAGGTGGAATGACAGATTGTCGATGAATATTCTGCATATTTGCATCGTTCAGTGTACTTTTAGAATGAAAGGGGTCGATCCATGTTCAAGTTATGCACATAATTAATTTTTAATTACTACAGTGAAACCTCTATGTTTAATGGTATTTTCTGCACGCCCAGCAGATTTCCTATAGTCTTAATAATTACTAAACTTATTAAAATAATAACGAGAATACAGTGAAAGTTGTATATACTTATCTATAAGGATTCTTCAGACTCAACAGATATAGATTGTATCATATTCAACTTTGTCTATAACGATATTGTTTTTTAGTCCCTTAAAGATGTATAGACAGATTTCACTATAATTTGTTTTTGAGGGAATCTGTATACTCCACAGTACTTCATTCCTACTCTAACGAATATGTATATCTGAATTTGTTATGTGATTTAAAATAGATATGTGTGGCAGCAGTAGTATCCGCATAAACTAAACAAATACACACAACTACCCAATTATTTCTTATTTAAATTAAATGCTAAATTTTTCCTAGCATTTTTTCTATATAACTTTTCTAAATGTTCAATGATTAAATATACCGTTTTATGTTTTTACAACTTAATTCTACACTACTGATTTAGATTCTATTTGTAAAGCATTTTTTAGTTTCGAATAAAAGCATAATTCATATTTTTAATGTTGTCATACTCAAGCATTTTCAGATTAATGGAATTATAATTAAAATTATACATGCAGCATTATAATTTCAAACTAATTAAATTAGAATCCTGTGCTTTATGCTTATCTCTATTCCTAATCTTGAAAAGCCTTAGACAGAGGGGAATAGGTGACAATCGTTACGGAGGCTCAGGTCTTTCAAAGGCTGTAGTGCCGAAAAACAAGACTTTCCTAATCTGCTATATTATTACAGCCACAAAGTAAATAACTTCGATTATTGAGCATATTTGTTTCAACTTTTATAATGATATCCCCCACCTCAGGTTTCTAGAATATAAACAGATTTCATTGTAAAATGTAGGCATTACTATGTTAATTAATGTTTCCTATTTAGCGGGCTAGAAAAAGAATTGGCAATCACAGCATCGCTCGAACGTACTTCAGCAGAATTAGATCAGGGAAATGCAATGTTAACAAGAAAGAAAGAGAGCATCAGCAATAAAATCGAAGAAGTTAGTGAAGAAATTGCAGAAAAATGCCTACAGAAACAAGCAGAAGTAAGATCAGGTTACTTCTTTTTTTTTTTTAAAATAAATAAATTTATATATGTCGTTGGCTTTCCTTCAAACTCTCGTTAAGTTTGATTTTTAAAGAACATGATATTCCCATGTTTTGTAGATGGAAAAAACAGTGAAATCCACATTTCAGCAACTCGCAAATTTTCAACACCACAACACCATATCATGACTTCTAAAGTTTTCATGATAAAGTTACGAGTTGTTAAAATTCAGATTTTGCGATTTATTTTTCATTCAGAAAACATGTAATTTCTTAAAAATCAGATTTGTAAGGTTTCGAAAAAAAGTCTATGATACACAACTTTTGTCAGAAAAGTTTCTGGACTGAGCTCATAAAAAATTATTTATACAACTAATGGTCCTAGGTCTTGTCAAAATAGTTCCCTCAGCTGTCTATGCACAGCTGCCAGTGTTTCTGAATGTCGTGAAGCAAGCTGAAAAAGCATCTAGGATGCTTCTCAGCACAACTGTCACAGCCATTTGGATTGCTACAATATCTTCATGACCCTTTCAGGGATGGGAATAGGTCAACCCAAATTTGGTGCAGCCTTCAGAGTGGCAAAACCACAGTTTTGAAGCAAAAAAATATAAAATTGGAACAGTCATATTTTTTTTATAAATACTAAGGGTGACAGTCTTAATATAAAAATTTACGAAATATATAGTAAACCAAAAATTATCTTAAGAGTGATTCACTGTCTGGGAAGAACGATTAATTTTGTTATGTAATACTCTTTAACAAATAAACTCTGCCACATTACTTACGAATGTTGTATGTTTCTCTCTTCTGAATGCTAAATTAACTTTATAGACACTTATTTTTTTTACAAGTTTTATATCATACTTCTCTTGTTCAGTCTTACTTTTTTGTAGTGATAATGCTTGGGTTATTTTTTCTTTCCATTCTTTTAATAGTACAGTACCACACTTCAGATCCAACAATGACCTCTTAAGTCCATTGTTCATGGTACATTCAGCTTTACTAAGCATAAGCTGTGCAGCTTCGGGTCTTGTTTTAAGTGTAGCCTCTTACAGTTTTAAGCTCTTAATTACACTTTACAGTTTTACTACACAGTTTTAATTTACTTAATTACATCATACTCAACTTCATCCTTTTCCTTCTCCTTTCTTCCACTTGTATCCTTGCATTATACTTCCACCATGATTTTCTGATTGCAGAAAAAAGTTTTGGATTTATATGCTCAATAAATTTCTGAATATTGCCGTATTTCCCAATAGCTGACTTGATCTTCTTATACCATTAATGCCTGCAATACAAAGATTGTTTCTTGACTCCAGAATATTTTTATTAATGTTGAAATCTTTCCCACAACCAGCTAGGGCTAGCTTTGTGCCATGACAATGGCAGAAACTGGTTTTAACCGGCAGAAAGTGGGAGAAACTGGCAGAAACTAATAAAAGTACTGAAAACAGTATTGTATTATTTAGTAAATGAAAGATTACAAATATATATTTTATTACAATAATTTAGTATATTATAAAGCTTTATATTAATAATTTTAATAATTAAAATATTTTAAAATAATTAAAAAATACTAGAGTAAATCAAAGGTTTGTTACAAAAACCATCTTTCGCAGGCCATATTATTTAAATTATTACACCTATTTCGCCTTATTTATATTCTCTACCTCATTAGACCTTTGGCTATAAAATAAAAAGCAACAACATTGACAGACTGGCAGTAAGAAAAAGCCTTAGTGGTTTATGACTAATCGAATAAGTTGTATTACAGTGAATGAACCACACTTTTTTTAAAATCTGTTGGAAAGGATGTGGTTTCTGCTTAGAAATCGTTACAAAGTGCTTGGCTAAAGGAATACATAAACACTGTAAAGCCACAAATGTGGTGAAAATATGAGGTAGAAAAGTCAGAGTGCTTTGAGTCGTTTATAGAGAATCATCCGTATTACTCGCAGATCATGAAAATTATATGGATGATATATAAAGGTGCTGTTCAAGTCATAAATAATCAGATGATTAATAAAGACGTAAAAAGACTTGTTGCAGCTCCTCTTAAAACCTATTGCCTGCCATTGCCCTATATAAGATTTGAAAAAAGATTATTTTTCTATTGTAGATGCTTGTTGAATGTGGTTGACCCTAATGGATGATGATGATGATATCATAGAAATGAATCAAAAAAGGGTAAGAAGTAAATATAATCAGGCAATAACTCAACATCATATATATGCCAGTTTATATACTTCATCCAAAGTACATGTGATCTAAATTGTCACAGGAGCAGGAAGAAAACACTATGAAATTCCTTAATGTCATTAACCCAAATTTTATGCTTTACGTTATAGCTTTTTGAGCAAAATCAATTCCTTTTCCTGAAACATACTACTCCAGTAAAATCTTAGAAAATGTCCCTGCTTCTATGTGGTGGTCTAGTTTAAAGGAAACAACTATAAATGATGATTTTGTAACTTTTGTTCACACAGTGATAATATTGCCTGCAGTATTGGTGGGCTTGGAAAAATGCTTCTGTAACGCTTTTCGTCTATTCATAATAAATTAAGAAATTATTTGAATTAGGAAATCGCACCAAAACTGATATTTTATTATAGACTGCTATGAAAAATTATAGAATAAATATATAGAATTTGCTATGATGTAACCTTTGGATAAATACTATAAACATTTCAACTAAACCTGTTTTACTTCAAAATGCATCCCTTTTTACAATTTAGGTTATCTTGGTAAGTTTTTAACACATAAAATAATTCCTGGGTTTCTGCTGGTTATTGCCACTTTCGTGGCAGAAATTAGTCTTTGCCATGCCGGTTTTAACCGCTTTGGCAGAAACTTGCCAACCCTGCAACCAGTATTGTCATGGGCCAAAGTCAATAAAGTGTTGATCAGAATGGGCAAATACTGGAATTTTAAATTTCCTGTGCCATCCCTGTCAGCGAAAACTTTAGCCCAGTATTCATCTAATCTTTCATGTTGATCATTTGATCACCAGCTACGCAAGATACATTGCAAGAAGCTATAACGGCTGGAACAGCTGTTGCCAGACGTCAAATGCAACTGGGAGAAGAGTTTTAATAACAAACTAAAGAGTGCAGGCATTTCATTCATTACGAAAATTTATTTTTTAAAGGCAAAGTTCTAAGGAGATACTCAGCACAAGTGATATAAAATGACCTGGCAACTAAAAAGAAACTTTCCTTATCCAAATTTGACCAATCTGTTATTACAGTGGTGTAAGGGTACACCCAGGTGTGATGTCACTTTTCGCGCCCCTACTAGAAATAGCTCTGCACGAAAATATCTCACCAAATAATTGCGTATCTTTATTTCTTTAATAACCATTAGCAGAAGAGTTTATAACGTAAAAAAAATTGTCCATTCTCTTCTAAACTAAAATTCCCCAGATTTTCCTCTTTCAAAAAATGCCAGGAAGGAGTTTTGAAAAGTAAATTCTAAAAATTTCATCATCTCGAATTCAAGACCATAGGCGTTCATTTTGGGGAGTTCAAAGTTTTTTACAGTATGTATCTATACAATCACAGTATGCAAGGCCATAGCTAAGTCTCATTAATATTACCTTTCTCTGTTTAATAGTGTATTATTATGTGCAAGAATTTATGGTTTGAAATACACCTTTTTTTTTTCTCTCTCTCTCTCATGTTTACAGTTTGAAGAGCATATGCGGGTCCTCACTAATGAACTTACCCATTCTTTGAAAATTGCAAAAAACGCCAAGATATAATTTTGAAATGGTATCTGATGAACACTCAAGTTTTTGTCGTATATATTTTTTTAGTTATTATTTTTATTGCTAAATAAAGTTTACTTATTTCATAAATGATTCCATGAAACTTTCTTTAAATCTTAAAGGAAATACAACTGTGTTTAATCCTTGGGAACATCTGATATCTAATGAATGCAAATACCTCTGTTGAAACAGTATGTAGCCTACATGTTAAATTTCTTCTAAAGAAAAGAATGACTTTCCAGCACCTGTTTGGACTCGAATCCATGACCTCCTAATTGCCAGTCAAGTGCTCTACCAACTGAACCATAGGCGTCAATTTTTCATAGGAGTAGAAAAATAAAATTTTAGAGAATGTGTCTATGGATAAATGTAAAAAAAAAAGGGGGTCTTGATCCGTAGTACAAAATATTTTTTTGGATCATCCTGTGGTTTAAGAGGCGAGTTCGGGCACAATTTTCGAAGCTTGAGCCCGAAACTAAGTCAGTTTACAGCTTCAGTTATATCTGTCATGAGCCTTGGCCCACCCGAGCTCAAAAATAACATAAAATACAGAGCCAGAGCCCGTTTTGAGCTTGGACTCGGGCTGAGCCCGTCTCATCTCTACTATGGTTGGTAAGCCCTACGGTGGTATAGTGACGTGTTTGGCTGTCATGTGAATTAAGTTAGGTTTGACTCCAACATTAGTCACTTTTATCTACGGAACTTCAAGATTGATTCTCGAGGTCCGGGAGGTTGTTTCACGCAGCTTACAGTAAAATTAATAAAACATTTTTTTTAGTAGTTTCAGTTACAAACTTCCTGATGTAAGTTTTAATGACAAGGTGTAACGTATCTTAAACATAATACAAACTGAGGATAAATATCTGGGACTGAGTGAATTTAGTAGGAAAATGGTATGTATGTTTGTAAGTATGTACATGCATGAGTGCACTTTTCCTATGATAATTGTGGCAAAGAATTGATGACTACTTTCAAAACTTGTTAAAATATATCAAAGTTTTACGTAATACAGTTGTACCTCAGTATATGAGCATGCTCAGTATTCGCATTAACTTGTCGTGCACAGTTAACTTGAGTTTGACTCCCAATGGTGCAAAAAATGCTTACTCAGAGATCTCATAAAGATAACATTGCACACTGTAGCCCAGAGTTTGGTTTCCTAGGCCTTCAGAAGTTCGAATTCCTTAGGGAAAATTAGGTTCGGATTCCTCGGAAAACAGTAGGTCCCGGCGCAGCATGACCACTGTAGTCTTTGAGCCGTAAAACCACAAACATTAACTTGTATTAAATTTGAATACAATGAATATTTTACTAAAAAGTGTACTTTAAATTGCTGATGTGTAATATTGCACTTAGTTACAAGAATGCACTCAGAAAATCTCAGCTGTGTGCAGGTTGTCTAATCATATAGAAAACCTGGTAAAGTCATGGAAATTTCAAGTGCAGAGGCTAAATGTCAGGAAAATTTAAAATTCAGTTATAAAATGAACAGCCTATTAAAATATCTTCCTGAACTGCACTTTTCGTACTGCATTGTATATTTAACATTTTGAAAAACTTTTGACTAAACTTCCCCCAAAAATTTCTCTTTTCCACAAAAAGCACCGGGGAAGGGCTAGTCCCCTTAGACTCTCATTCCTGGCTATGCTCATGTTTGTTCTTGTTGCTCCATTCATAAAACTGGTTATAAAAGCAATTTGAAGTAACCGATTATTATTTTGAAATAATCCATGTTTATTATTCCAGGAAATTTTTATACATTGGTTAAATGAAATATACTGTGTAGCCTGTAATGCCAACCCATTTCCTTTAGCTTGCTTGTTCACCAAATTCGGATATGGGGTGGTTATTATCAAAATCTCTCTGTAGCCTAAACTAGTAAAAGGAATGACACCAAATTTTGTACACATATACTATTCAAAGGATGGGGAGGTTTTTCTGGAAAAAAATAAAAATTTGAAATTTTCCAATAGGGGGCAAACGTGACGTTCCAAAATAGAAAAAAGCACAAATTAATAACAAAAATAAATCTAAAATGGTTTAATTTTTCAAGTTTACTCATTGCAAAAATAAAGGAATGTAAACGGATTTCCTCAAGAATTTTATTTTAAAATAAAAAGAATGGGAGTAGAGATGTCTTTCCATGAAATGTTCTTCGGGAAGGTGAAGACAGTTTTCATCTTGATGGAATAGTCAAGACTCAAAACTTTTGAATATGGACTTCAGAAGCCCCAAGTATTATTCAGAAAATTTCCCTACATTTGCTGAAAATTACTGTATGATGTTATTTCACATTGCGTGTTCTTTCTTAGGCCGTACTTCAGCCAGCAGGTACCGTCACAGCACAATGGTATCTTTACATGCTACGTACTTCATAATTTCACAATTGCAGTAAAGAGTCTGCTCCTTATATCGTATGACCAGTGCAGCAGCTGTCATGCCAATATTTTTCTGAAGAAAGACTTATTAGTCACTGTTGCCTCGTGGCATGGCCATCATTTTCTCCTGATTTTACACTATATGATTCTTGGCTGTGGTATCACCTCAAAACTAATATTTATCAAGGAAGTCTCTCCAACCTGGCTGTTTTTAAAGACAACATGATGCAGCATGTGCAGAATATTCCTCCAGAGATGTTGCATTCTGCACGCTGTGTATCGCAGTTTCTGGTCCAAAACAACAGCAAACGTATTGAAACTCAACTTCAAAATCAGCAACATTTGCGATACATATGAATGTTTAACCACTTAACGGTTTTACCCGTATGCCATACATGTAGCGCTTTCAGCCATTTCTTGATTTGCCCGTACAGGCACATTCAATTTGCTATTTCCTTTGTGTTTTGCCCGTATAACTTCTATTCAAAATAATTTAAAATTTTTCAAAGAGATGGTGCTGTCAATAGGGTAAATCAAACAACAATGTCAATCAATCAACGTTTATTGGCGTAGTGACTGGTAATAGTATATATACGTTCGTAAAGAGATTATATATTGTCCTTCGTAGCTCAGTGGGTAGAGCCTCCGCCCGGCAAGTGGAAGGTCGTGGGTTCAGGTCCCACCGAAGGCAGAAATATTTATTTTCTTTCGAACGTTTCACCATCTAATCACGCCATACCATCGGCGTTGGTATCACTACGCCAATAAACGTTGATTGATTGACATTGTTGTTTGATTTAATCTGCGTAGTGTTCGATTTATATAAAATAAATAGGGTAAACGTTGGATTGAAAAATCTGTTTTGTCTAGTTCCAGGCGGATTTTTTTTTTGTTTAGAAAGAACATTTATTTTCAATGGTCTGTGTTGCTGGCTGGCTGATTTAGTGCATATGCTAGTTATTTACAATGATCTGGACTTGGAATGGGAGACTGAATCTGAAATATCTGTAAATGATTCTGGAAGTTGCGGAAGTTTTACAAAACTCAATATTGTCTTCTGAAACAAGGTATTTTCTTCTGCCTATGATGTTAGACTTTGCCTCTCACCTTGTTTCAAATTATATCATACTAAAGCTGATCTTAGATGAAATATATGCAAGTAAAAAAATCAAACAATGCTTTTTTTTAGTTGTATCAAAACTGTAAAAAGGGCTTCCCCGAAGCACACTGATTTGAAAAAAAGCTAACTTTCAGGGGGATTATTTGTATTATATTCAATATAAAAAATTGCTCTAAATACATGCATTTTACAGTTTTTTAAATTTTCAGTGCAAATTTCCCTGTGTAGATGTGAAATAAGTAAAAAATTACAATACAAAAATGCGATATTAAAAAAAAACTGTTAAGCAGCTGTGGAAACTATTTCCTATGGCAATTTATACAAGTTTTTTTAGTTTTGCAATGAGTAAACTTGAAAAATTAAACTTTCATTTTAGATTTGTCTTTGGTTGTAAGATATTATTACCCTTCTCAGGGATAACACAATTGCCAAATAATGGTTAACACAAAGTCTTCAGGGCGAGTTACTTGTGTTTTTATTATTCATAATAATTCCGACAACAACGTTTTTTTAGCTCAAACTAGAACTTTTTTGTTGTAGGAAAGAAAGAGGCGTCACCATTCTAGGGTCTCTCTGTTGAGTCTTAACCGCTAGGCCATCGAGGACAGGAACAAAACTCCTTTTGTCTGTATACATCCTTATACAAGGTGATCCAAAAGTCAAACTAATAATGAGAAATTGGTGCAGTGTGCACAGAAAGAATGAAAATGAAGCCGGATTTCTTTGTGAAGGAAAAAAAAACCGTAGTGCAATTTACCAACAGATGGCACAGTACTAGTTACAGGTATCAGATATGAAAATTATCAGACGGTATAAAAAGAGAAGTTGTATCTGATAATGCCATTCTTAAAGCAGACGGTAGTGGTTGGTAGTCGCTGTCTTGTAGATACTAAACTTTAGGCGTAGAAATGTCATTAATCGTGAAAGCTGTTCTAGTTAAACTTTATTATAAGAATGAGGAAAGTGTTAGTGCAGCATTGCAGGTATATTGAATTGTGTGTGGTATGAGAGGTGGTAACGGACTTATGACTTGTTTCAGCTGACAAAAATTGAAAGGCACAGGTTTTTTGGCTTCATGTGCAAGAAGCGGCCGGCCCTCAATATCCAGTTCAAAGTCTTTGACTTATATTCAAACTTACTCATGCATGGTGTACTTCAAAATGGGAGGTTGACAATGCACCTAATATAGTTATTGATAGATGATGTACATATAACAGGCACTCTTAATGCACATAGTGCAAGATTAATGCATGGGCTGCAGCCCAGGGGACTCCGCCAGTTAGAGGGCCTCCAGAGATTAGTGCGATTTTTTTTAATGAATGCTACGTGTTCTCTTGTAGCGATCTTCTACACACTATTCTAGAATGAATCCCTCATTTCCTGAAATGACTCAAAAGCAAGTCTTATTCAGTGCCATCCTTGTAGAGAAAATTGTGACTTCCGTTTTCTTGACCGAAAGACGTAGTGCGTCCAAAAAAGTGCTAATCCCACTACCTTGGGAGCATTGGCGTTTGGGTAGGTATTTGCTGCCACCAGGTGCCTATAGGCACCACTTCGTATCTATGGCGTGTTATGAGACATAGGGTATTCTCTGGTATCCAAAGTATGATACGGCTTATGCACCGCATCGAGAAACACAGATGTGGACACTACCGTGATTTATTCGTACTACATATATGTAACAATGATATCAGTATAACGGCACTAAATCTCAAGGTTTGGGGATGGAATCACATGCGTTCGGAAAAAGCTTCCTCTTATACAAGAACGGACAGGGCCTGATGATGGGACCGGAGCAACAGGCTTGTCCTTATGGCCTGCTCTCTCGCATCTCCCCCTTCTTCAGAAACTCCTAAGAGGGGTCTGTTTAGTGTTCTGCTGGGATGGGGACTTGCTGCACTGTCACACACGTTTCCCTCCAAGACAGTGAGGAGCAGGGATGGCTAGTTTAGCTAATCAGGGACCTTACGTTTGAGCTCATGGAGAGGCCCTCCTTAGTTCACCAAGGGAGGATCCAAGTAAAGCCTGCGAGCCCCTAGCAGGCCAAAGACGACTTTCATGGAGCCTCCTCGTCCCGCAAAGGGGCACCCTTAAAACCAGGTTTGCATCCCCTTTAGCCTGAGAGGGACCTGAACCTTTTGAGACTCTCCCCCCCCCGATTCTAAGGCACTAAGCATGTGCTTATGAAAATAATCTTGCTCATTACATTCTATGTGCTGCATATCTCCTTAATTTGGTAGATTATCACACACCATGTATGTGCTGCATTAAAGCAGTTTCGTCCTTTGGTCTATTACAAAAACTTTACAACTTCTTTTTTTTTGGTTCAATTCAAAGTTGGTCAGTAATGCTTCAATGCCTTAAAGATGAAAGTGTAAGTGAATCTACATTGGTATTAAAAAAAACATGGGATACTAGATGGTCTGTTAGTGCCGATGCCACAAAAGCTATCTCTAAAGACTACTGCTATTTTCAAAAAGCTCTGAAGTTAATCTTAGAAGATGGAAACCAGAAGGATGACACACGTTATGAAGCAAACACTATACTCAAGAAGCAGTAAAAGTTGGAAACAGTTTTCTTGATACATTTCTGGGCTGTCATACTAGAGAGATTCAATCAAGTGAGCAAATCACTTCAAGTTGAAACACCAGAGTTTCAATTCGTAATGAAACTTCTGAAATCACTACTGGAGTTTCTGAAATCATAGAGGGATCAGTTTGAAGTATTTGAAAATAAAGCAAAGGGCAAAGAAAATGCAGAGTACTGTGACGAACAAAAACATTTAAAAAAAAAAAAAATTAAATAAGAGTAATGCTGAAGATGTTATTTTGTTTGGAAGACAACATTTTAAGATGGAAACTTATGTACCTATAATTGATAAATTATGTACAGCTCTTTCTTATCGAATTGAAGCATATAAAAATGTTACTTCATTATTTGGTTTCCTGGTCAAATTTTCAACAATAAGTAATGACGATATTCCAACTCCAGCAGCCAAATTTTTTATGTTTTACCCAGAGGACATCGAGCCTGAATTTGTACCAGAAATTTTTCACTTAAAGAACTTCGTTGGGCAGTTTGATGAATGCAGTTTCAAGCAGGAAACAGTACAAGCTTCCTACACCTACGTTCTTGTGAATAAACTTCATCATTCCCTAACGTTGAAGTAGCACTATGCCTGTTCTTGTGTGTAATGATAACTAATGCAAGTGGAGAGGGGGGTTTCTCCAAGATGAAACTTTTGAAGAATGCGCACAGTGGGACAAGAACGATTAAACAATGTCTCTCATGATAATTGAAAATGATATTCTCAAGAACTTAATTTTTAATGACATTTTAGAAACTTTTGTTTCCAAAAAATTATATGGAGCAAATATTTGAATTTTGTTTTCTAAAAATAAATTTAATTTTACTTTTAACGTTACAACTAGTTTGCTTATCGTCACTTTCAGACCCCCTGCGAAGCACCACCTTTTGAACTATTTTACTTGGGGAATCACAATACCAATAGAACAGGGGACTTAAAAACTTTAATCCGACTCTGAATGCATATAAAATCAAATCTTGTTAACGTAAATATTGATAACGACAAAACAGGTATAATGCAATTTGCATTACCCAACACCTATGGTCTATAAAAGTTCACCGAAATCGATAAGGTATTCTAAAGAAAACAAATTTATTAAAACGAATTGGTATACTTTCTGAAATTTACATATAAAAGATCATTTAAATTAGCAGTATTTTTTAAACTATTTTATTCTAACTAACAGCACTGAGAAAAAGTATGGAATCATATTAAAGTATATTTGATTAGTAGCACGTATGTTCTCCACAGGCCTTGATTACAGCGTGGGTTCCCCCAAGTTTTCTGCAGTGATCTCGATCAATTTTGTCCCATGCGGTCTTAATAGCAATTTTTAATGTTTCCTTGTTGGCTGCTGCTTCATGACAAGTTATTTAAGTTTCCACCGCAGATTTTCAATTAGGTTTAAATTCGGACTGCAAGCCTGCCAGTCCAATGTTTTTGCATTTGTCTCCGAAAAGTAATTTTTAAGAAAACTAGACCTATGACACGAGGCATTGTCGTCCATTAAGGTAACTTCCTCATACTCAAACCGATACTCGACTGTTGGAATGGGAAAGGCGTTTAAAATCTCGATGCAGGCTTCCGAATTCGTAGTTCCACTTACTATACATAAATTACTTGGACCTTCGGACGACATACTCCCCCACTCCAAAGATCACAAAAGATGTAGGAAACTTTTTGCGGAACTTCATACAATCTTCATTCATGGTTTCTCCTTTTAGACGCCAAACAAACGTTCCACTGTCATCACCACTACCAGTGCATATCCTTGGACTCATTATTAAATACCACTGTGCTCCAGCCCAGATAAATGTTTCCTTCGTTTTACCTATTTTAATCCAGCTTGTTTATGTTTTTTGTAAGTTTAGGTTTAGCCTTGGCCTTACAGAAGCGAAAACCCATACCCCATAGGCGTTTTCCTATCCGTTTTATCCCAAACGTTAGCTTTAGATATTTTTTTTCATTGATGAGTTATTGGTTTTGATGTTGAAAATATACCTTTATATTTTTTCCTTAGTTTGATCCTGACTAGTAGAAGTTGCACGAGGTCTGCTACAATGATGAACGTTCATCACGCTTTTAGTTTCTTTACACTTTTTCAACTCTTCGAAATGGCAGATTGAGAACAATAAAACGTCTTTGCAACTTTTCGCTGAGTTCTTCCTTCTGCTAACTATTTAATTATCCTGTTCTTAACCTGAATATTGAGCTCTTTTATTGGCACCATTTTTCTTTGCTGGCTAACGATGGAAGCAATTTAGCCCAGATGCTCATGTGCAATAAAAATCCAAACAATCAAAAGCAAGTGATGCTGGTTTTCTATATATACATCCGCACAGAATTTAAGCATGTGTATTATGTAATAATATCATCATCTACTCACTTAAAATTTGTATGAAGAAACTTCTGATTCCACCTTTTTGTCCCATACTTCACATGATTCCATACTTTTTTCTCACGGTGTTGTGAGTTAAAATTAAATAATTTAAAAAATACTGCTAATTTAAATGACCTTTTTACATACAAATTTCAGAAACGATGTATAGATTTGGAAATACACCAATTCGGTTTAATAAATTTATTTTCTTTAAAATACTTATCAATTTTTGTGAAATTTTGTAGACTATAGGTGTTGATTCCAAACTTTTTTCCATGGGTTGTAGTTGTGTGTTGAAAAATAATCATGTTAACAAACTTTTGACTACTGGTATGCACATAAAGCAAAATCATTAATGTATTCTGTTCAATGGTGAAAGTAGTTCATTGTAGTGTGCATTTTCTGTAAGTGTTATAGTGATATTTCAAATACTGAAGAAAGGTATGAAAATACACAGACAAAAAAAATTTTCTTTATTATTTTTCCTCGAACCAGGAGGCACCCTGGCAGGATATCAGTCGTCGCCTAATAATATATATATACAGAGAGCATAAGCTGGTGAGCATGATCGAGGAATAATTTGGCTAACCAGCTTAGCACGAGACCAGGAGGAGCGAAAAAGTGACCAGGCATTTTTTTTCTATTTTATTTTGTTTTTGTAAGTGGGTCTTTTTCACTGTACAAAAATAAGGTCAATGTGCTGTTATACACGGGACTTAAAAACCATGTGTTCCTCTTTACACCGAAGTGTAACCAACGCATCTCAATGTTTCGTACATAAGAAAAACGCACCATGGGACTAAGATAGTATGCTGTGATTAATTTTATAATTTCAGCCAAGACTAAGCGAACTTGACACTATGTTACCAAACTGTTTGACAAATTATTTTATCGTTTTTCATTTACATTACTTGGCAACTAAAATTTTATTCAGAAAAATATGTTCAAAGCTAGGAGTAAATTTCAATTCCATATAGTGATTTTCGGATCAGTTAAAAATAATTAAGTACATCTCTGCAACACTCAAAGCAGTGTGAACAAAATTTTTAAACATACGTTAATGTTAAAATTACAAAGTAATAAATACTTAATATGTACAAGACAATTTGCGGTAACATCGTTGATATCACATTTGAAAGAACATAACAAATATAAACAAAAATGTGGAAGATTTCTTTCGTTCAAGTTTAGTGGCTTATAACAACATTTTAGTGGAGATCTCGCCTATTCTAAATTTTTAAAAGCTGGAACTTAGAAAAGGTACAACTATCTTGTAACAAGTACGAGTAAAGAAAACGTAGACTCCTGTGGATATAGGATTCTTTAAAAAAAAATTTTATTTTAAACGACTTTGGTAAATTGAACTAAGCTCCAGAAGTTAAATGCAGGTCAAAGGAGACTGTATTTGGCATCAAATTATGCAAGTTTATTCAAATGTTTATATACTAATGCACTTTAAAATCTCTATCTTGCTACTGAATTGTGAATATTATTATAGAGGGGAAGGGGTAGTATCAGAAATACAAATTTTGATCTGATAAAGACTAGAATGAAGAGGCTGATTTCTCAATAAGCCCAAGAATACATGTATGATATTTTATCTTTTGGTGAATACTGAAATACTGAGAAATAACTGTGTGATGAACTAATGTTTGTCAAAGCAAAAGTGTTTTGCTTATATAATAGATGACGATAAAACGGTAGGAATTTCGGCAGACATCAGAATAGGCCTTTTAGTAAAGCTTCAATTTGGGGGAGAGGAGGCATGTTGACCTTTTGATGAGTGCTAGAATGGAGAGACTTTGACTCTTAATGGTCGACTGAATGGTAGTTATGGAATTTTAGTGTTTTAAACCTCCATTCGATCACCAGCACCACTTTTTGAAAACGATTTACTAGGAAAATCTTTCCCCTAAAACAAGTTTGTACATTGCTTTTAACATTTTAGTTGACAGTGGCATTACACAGATTAACAGAAAAATGAACAGGCTATTTCCAAATTCCTTTAAAGGCAGTTAAAATCATAAATGACCTTATCGCGACAAGACTTTTAAATTACAAAATTTGCTGGTTTACAAATAGAAAATATATGAATTTTAAAATTTGCAACAGGCTAGTCTTTGTTTTATATACAGTGAATACATATGTACAGAATGCTAACAGTCAATGGCTTCATGTAACACACAAAACTCTTTATAAATTATTCGTCTCTGTATACTTTTATTACATATTGCAAAGTTGATCGTTTTTGTATGTGAGAAACGATGAAAGTCCATGAAAATATTTTATAGACTATTAATTGCGCTTATATCTAAAATTATGTCTAAATGTTTTGTGCTAATTTTCACAAGGTGAAAGTTGCCAGAGTAAGTCCTGATGTTATTATCGAAAGTTAATCATAAATATGTAAATTGACTATTGAGAGGGACCATCCTTAACAACTTGACTCTCACTATGGTAACAGAATACTGCCTTACATCTAAGTTGACAAGCATTAACTTAGTATACAACTTGGCATTAAAATGAAGAGAATGAGATTCATTTAAACGGTCTTCCAATAATGAAGATTTTGAATCCTATTCCAAACCTTCATTACTGGCAAACACACTTCGTAAAAAAAGATGATGTGGCTCTGCATGAGCAATCACTTCCACCTGCAAGATTTTCACAAAGTGCTCTTTGAGAAAAAATTGTTGTAGTTACATGGATTAGAAAAGAATTTGACATGCAAAATTTTTTTACAAAGAGAGCTTTGCGAAAATTGCTACACGTGAAATAGATTACTCTCATGGGTGAAGAAAAAGGATATTACATTTTTTAAGAGGACGGGAAAGTCCATTACGAAATCTAGTTTCATTCATACTTTTCAAACGTGCACAAGTAAAAAGATGCCAATCTTGTGAATTACAAAAGGACAGTCAATATCAGTTTTCTTTTAATGAGTGAAGGGATCTTCATTTGAGGGACTGAAAACCTAAGGTTCAAAATTAAAATATAACGACAACTTAAATTTGTTTCATGAATCAATAGCCTAACTTGAACCGCGACTTTTTTTTTTTACTCTCCTTGTTGAAATGCTCTTACATCATATGATGCAAATGACAATGAGGTGTTTATAAAAGAACAAAAAATCTCGTTTGTAGATCTAGACAGAAACTCGCCTCAAAATGGTCGAAATTCAAAGAACATTAACGATTAACAATAATTTCAAATGTATGAAATATCACTTTCAATGAAGGCCTTGTTAAATAGTGTATGTAGAAACAGACCAAAACCCTTTGCAGTTGGCTCGAAGTTTTGGATAAATGCCATCGAGAATGGCAGTTTGTCATGAGTCGCACAAACACGAGCCTGTTTCATTGTGAGAATAGCTGCACCGGATAACTCCAACTGTGTGAATAAATTATCCGAAAGCTTTAGTAAATAATTTTCTGCCATAGAATTGCAAACTCTGAAAATCCCTAAAAACCTATAAGACTGAATTTAACCTACTAAAGTATGCACTTCGGTCAAGCTTAGCATATGGCGAATGGAATTATATGAACTGTACATGGTGGTATTAGAATAAAGGGCTCTTTGTTAATTTTAAGCTCATACTTTTTAAAATAAGAGGTTCAGGAGGGAATTAGGGAAATTATGATTTAATATGCACATTTTCCACTCAAACTTAAGCTCTTTGACGCATATACTTCCCACGGTCAGCACAATTACTATGAAAGGGTTTATCGACTGACCATGCATACTCAAAGGGCAGTACACAGCGAGGATTAGAGAAAAGGCAAAAGTTGTCTTGGGAAGGATTCTTACTAGCAATTTCTTGGTTAGCACGCAAGTGTTCTGTCCACTGAATCATTGTTATACAGATGCCAAGATGTATTAATATAAATACAACGTAAAAGTATTGTCAGCTCCATCTCAGTGGTTTAACAGGCAGAATACTTGAATAGCAACTTGCAGATCTTTGAATCAAGCCCCGTATGGGATGAGGTCCCCCCTCCCCCCCACAACGCCTCTTATATGAAGCCCCATGAGAATTTTTACGGTCAATTAACAAACAATTATGTAGTAACTGCACTGACCTTGAGAATTGCAATGATGTCCAATGCTGTAATATACAGGTCAAAGAGCTCTCGTTTGAGCAAGAAGAGAAAAAGTGTGTTAGGATTTAACATTTTTTATGTAAAGTTCTGAGTGATATTCAGGTGAATATTTGAAAGACTGAAGGCAGATAGAAACAAACGAAGATGCTACTCAACTGCCAAGACTGTATTGATGTCAAGCGAAGAGTATTGCTGCCGTGTGTACATTCCGAAAGTATACCATATTGCTTGAGTTCAATTGTCCTGTAGGTAGCAACAATAAGCACGAGTGTCTTGAGGCTCTTAACTTCTTCGACTCGAATGTCAATACCAGATTTACTTTTAAGCATAAATGCTGAGCTATAATGCTAAACGTATTATAATTATATCTGATAAGTTAAAATAAATGATATTGCACCAAACTGTTGAAGATAAACTACATTGATTGTATCAATTCACTGCAGGTAATTTCAAATTACCCCAAGCATCTCCAATGTTAAATTGATGTAGACTTTAACATAAAAACTAATGTTTTACACTGTAACCTTAAACGGGTTGCACGGGATGTTCAAGTATCGGGCAATACTAGTAAAATACTGCCTGACTGTGTGTACTTGTACTAGTATCGGGCAACACTAAAATGGAGGTCGTCAAAAAACACTGTAAGTCACCGAGAGAATAAATTAAAAAACAACAAACTTTCTTGAAACATAATCAAAAGTTAATGAAAAAAGTCGCATATGTACATAACCAGAAATATGGAAAGCATTTAACGTCCATTTACAAAATTGAACAGGAAAATCAAATCAACATTGCATCTATAAAGCATATACATTTATAGTGGTAACCAACTGGCTACCAAAATATAACCTATTATAAACCGCACATCTGTAATTACAAAAATGCAAATACGAAAAAAAAAATAACGACAGTTAATATCTGGTATAATGAATAACAATATTTCATAAATTAAGAATTTTCTTGTTATACACTCATCTACAATATCTCTGTTGACAATTTTTAAAACTGCAATTGGTAAACGATAAATTTCATTAAACACTGGTATTTGGCTTCCAAAACTCGATAGAAATAGTTTCTTTATACAGCAGCGCTTGAAAGAAAAGCTACGCTTTATCACAAAGCAACAAATCGTCTTCACCGGTACTAATGTTTAACGATTATAAAAAAAGTGACTTGACGGCATTACGAAAATCCCAAACATCTACACTTAAAAAAAAAAATTTTTTTTTTTAAGATATTGCCTTTGTGTTTGGTTTTAAGCACACAAGAAAAGAAAATTTAGTATTCACAGTCGGGCTTTTTTAAAGCATAACTTACTCTAAAAACATTACGCTGTCGCACAGGTTTATTCTAGGCAAAAATTCTACACAAGTTTTCTGGATCGGTTAACTTGCACACCATGTTAAACGATATATATTATTGACTTTTCGCATAATATAAAGAAAGCTGACAGATTTTCTGCACATATATATGTAGATTTACCTTTCTTGAAATACTTCAACAAACAACGGGGTATCAGATTCCATTTACTGAATTTTGTGCTTCACTTATCTAAAAAGTATCTGTTTGAATAAAACGTTTACTGAGAATTCTGCATAATTAAATCAGGAACGGCATGAATATATAAGCTTTTGAACCATTAAACATATCAAGCGCGTGCATTGTGAGTACAATATATTCTGTTTTTTTTTTTGCCAACGAAGATGATTAAGAAATCATATAGTGTGAAAATAAAACTCATTTTATATGCTGAAATTTTCAATATAGTTATGGTATGATATTCGGTATACTGGGGGCATAATAAAAAAATATACTAAGCATATCATACACAACTGTATGGCAAACTTGATATACCACAGCAGAGATAAGAAAACAGCCCAATTCTGATAACTATTTTGTGTTACAAAAGTTACTTCCGTATGCTTCTTATTGTGTTTAAACAAAGTGCCTGATTTTTCATGAAAACCTAAGGAAATAGTGCACCACTTTCCATAACCATTAAAAGACCCATTCAACAGTTTGCCAATCTGAGAAAAACCCACTACTCTCTTGTATTTTTTTTAACTTTTCATTTTATTATTACAAAAAAAAAACGGGATGGGGTACATTTTCCAAATTCACAAGTTACAAATAATGGCACCAACATGAGTTGTGGAAAGAGACGTTACAAGAGTGTTGCTGTTGCCACGTCACTTTCTGAAAGACAGGCAGAGCTGCCGAGTGAAACTGACGAAATAATACAAAAAAAATTAATGAAAGAACGGTGTTAATGGACGGCTTCGAGCCATATGCGAAAAAGAAAAAAAAAGAGAGAGAAACCAAATTTTTTATTCTAATAGTCCCCCTTTGTACATTGAATTCCTGATGCTGGACGATCTCCTCAGGAATACAATCTCCTCTGCAGAAACGACATGAGATGTGAAGGCAAATGAACCAGCCCAGCGCTACTACCACAGATAAAACCTTGTTGCCAAATTCGAATCCCCTAAGTAGAGTTTGCTGAGTGTTTCTCTTTTTCGCTAAACTGGAAGGATGCCATTCGCTTCCGTTGTCTAGTCTAGTTGAGGTCTCTGTCTTCTAAGTACCTATATTCGAAAGTGAAACCTTCCTTTCTCCTTTGGCCCCATTTTTCATAATCAAAATAAACATATGTGCCCTGAAAAAATTAAAATTCCATACCATATATATATATAGCATTTCCAAAATAAGACAATTAGAATTAAAAACAGAAGTTTAATTCAAATCTTGAAATGCATAAAATATAAAATTAAAGATGGGCAGGTAACTGAATCATAAAGTCCTGTTTTTGAAATACTGTTATAATTAAGGCCCGGATTTTCATGCATAAAATTTAACCCAAATAATATGCACGAAAATACACAGAAATATGCAAGTGCATAGAAATTTGGACCCTACTCATAAGCGATGTTTCGAAATGTATAAAATGACAATTTATTGAAACAGTGCAAATGTTCTTGAAATTATTACATAATATGCACTGAAATGCATAAAAAATATCACTTTGTTACGTCCTCGAATATGAGTATGCACAAAATTAACACAAAATACACACCACAATGTATGAAATACGTACAGAGATATGTTTGAAAATACGGTATCATAAGCTTTGGTTCGGGCTCACGACACCAACAATTTAAGCTGCTGTATTTAAAAGGGACAGAGGAGCAAAGAAATTGTCCTTTAAATCAATGGTCTCTAACCTTTCGGACCTCACGGACCACTAAATTCATAATTTTAAATCCCGCAGACCACATTTCGTGAATTTAGTGCAATATAAAGGTGGAAATTGTCATTCAGAATATGAGAATTTCTTAGAATATTATTTTTGTTTTATTATTAATAAAATATTAAAAATGCAAATAATGTCCAGATTTTGCTGCGGACGGACCACCGGTTGACGACAGCTACTTTAACTAAAGACATCCCGGAATACAGAAGGTAACCAGGGTGTCTACTAAAAATAAGAAACCCAGTTCCTTGACCTTTTCTTGACTATTTTTATACATTTCTTGACCTTAAAGAAAATTCTCGACTTTTTTTTTTATGACTGATAAAATAGCCATATAAAAAATAGCTAAAAATTGCCAAGCTATGACAAAATTAGCTAAAAATACCGAACCAGTAAAAAATTCGTATGAAAATTACAATTCAACATAAGCGTAACACTGAAAAAACCAGTGTAAGCGTAACAGTGAAAAAAAATTGGTGTAACCGTAACCTAAACTATCGATTTAATGACCTTTTCTTGACTTCCGTGACTTTCATGATCTGGTAGACACCCTGGCAACACTGCACTTGGATACTGTGTTACCAAGGCATTGGATGGGTCGATATTTTTTTTTCTTTTCTTTTTTTATTGCCAGTCGTTATAATTTGAGAAGGAAATTAAGACCTCTCACTTCTACGCTGGAATGAGTCTTGTGAAAAAAAAATAATCACCTGCTCAAACTCGTCGGTGATAGTTTTTGGCTCTTCGTGCCTTTGGAACCACATCATGTACTTGGTGTGAAACCTCCAGGACTTTTTCTTCAAAGCTTTTGCAGCAAGGTATTGTGCTTTCGAACCCTAAACATTCAAAATAAATGTATCTAAGTACTTGCTTTACTTACCAACATCAGAATATTCAATGGGGGAAACAAATGACAAAATGCCAACTTTTTAGTACATTTTGTCAACTTTTCAAGCGAAATCATAAAAATAATTGCTTTACGTAAATGAATCTTTCGGCACCTAACATCACGTATACAAGATATCAGCAAAAGTGCTGTCAAAATTGTGACCAAACTTACGTTTTAATGCATGCTCGAAATCACAATTGTATAAATACAGTGAAACCTCTGAAATATGATTATGAGGGTATTCGTGGACTCTAGCCAGACAGAAAAATTTGTCCGTAAAAGAAGGGGTCATTCTGAAGTAGCTGAAGTATTACATTTCAATCACTTGAATACTTCATTTCCAAATTTGTGTATTTTTGAACAAATTATGCAGGTTTAATATAACAAACGTAAGCATTTGTCGAAGATAGCAAGTAAATTTACAACAAAACATGCAAGTTTATTTACCTTGGAAAAAAAACCCAATAGCTATTAAATTACATATAAGGAAAAGAATGGTTTTCCGGTACCTGGAAAGTCGTTCGTTTCTTTACGAGTAATTTAATGTCTATTGTTTCCATGTCATCGGCTAATATGAAAACCTGTTGACTTAATAATTACATAGGCAGACACAATTTTTGCTGACTTAAGAGTTGATTTTAAGGTATTTTGATGTGCTGAAATCAAAAATCACATCAGTTTTTGCGTATCACATCAAGTTTTTTCTCTAAAGTACTTTAAATGTAAAAAATGATTTTCATTTATTTAGCATTTTTTACTTTTGAAAATATCACATTTTTTATTGCTTAAATTAGGGGTCTGCAAAAGTAAGGTTCATTAAAATAATTAATTGTACTGCAAATCATTACATAAAATAAGATCCATGTTTTCCTCGCTAAATCAGACCCGTTATACATGGGTTCGGCCTTTGTTCTCTAGTGAACCACCATATCCATCATTGACTTGTTCTCAGTGCAGCACTTCTATCTAGGCCCCTTGCGCCAAAGGCTCCTCCTCCCCCCCCCACTTTTTATTTATCAAACATCCTAACAAAAAATTATAATTTTTTGTTTTAGCCATCTTAATGAAAATTCATAAATGACCTGTTCCCCCCACTAACAATTTTTGAAGTTCGTAGCAGACGATAAATTATTCAGTCTGTAGACTATAGTGAGGTCATTCGTTCCTTTGCAGATAAGAAAGTTCATCCTGTTGCAATGTAAATTCTAAAACTTGTAATTAAATGGCAGCGTTGTATATATAGACCTTGAAGGTCAAAGTATGTTAAATAAACAAAAAGATTTTTTTTTAATATTAAAAAAAAAGTGGAGGAACCCCCCAATCGGACTTAACAGCTCATACTTGCTTTTGACCTTACAATGCAAGGACAACAAGGGTCATGCTGCACCAGGAGCTACGTTTTTTCAAACATTCCAAACCTACTAAGGCCTACGGAACCAACTCCAGACTACAGTGTTCAGTTTCATGGGGTATTTTTTGGGGGACTGTTGGGAGTCGAACTCGGGATAACGGAACACCCGGTGAACACGTTACCACTGCACCAACGGGAGGGGGGGAGAGAGACCATCATTGACTCAATGCAAAGTTTAAGAAATTTACTCATTAATGTTAAATTTTTAGTCTGCCGAGATAGATAGTATTATTAAATATATTAATAAAATACATTGAAAAATTAACGAATTCTAGGTTGCACTGTAAAAAGTATCTAACTATTGCTCTGAACCGAACAGAATATTGCAACTATCCAAGCTAGGATGAGAAGAAAGAAGGCTCAGATTTATTATACTGGGGGTGAATAATTTTAAAAGGTGACCTTTTTTTTGCTCTTTTTTAAATTGTAATCAATCTCTACTGAAAAATTCCATCAATCCGCCATCCTTGGTAAAGCACCCCTACTTTGCCTTAACCTATGAAAAATTCCGTTAAACCCCGATTAGCGGAAAAATAAAAAAAAAATCGTTATCAAATAAAATACTGTTATTTATATAATAATGCATATGAGGTAATCATCAATGTTCCCCACCTCAAACCACCCCACTTTCACGATTTTATGTTACAATATATTTTCTTGGGTGGCTAGCTTAACTTTGAAGACCAGGTAGGACGATGTCATTCTAAAATAGTGGGGGTGTACATTGTATACATACACACTACAGAGTGAAACTTCCCACAACGTAAATATCTAATTATTAAACGTACACTGTGGTAGCGAGGACACGAAAAGATCGTTGCTGTGACTAAGGCACCTTTCAAATTAAATCTAGGTTTAGGAGAGGGGCGAGACGCACTGGTTTTTATTCTCATTCTAAATAAATGCTCCAGTAAGTTTCTAGAGAAGGTTCTCTGTGTGTGTTCCTATCATTCGCAAAAGGCATATGACAACCCGCATGATGTGAACTTCATGTTTGTTCTTTACGTTGATTCATGCTGTGAAAAGAATAACCGTACTAAAAAATTGAAACTAAAACATTTCAGAGAAATCTTGAGGAATAGGTGAACAAAACTAAGGACCATACGAACCCTGCATATAATGAGAATAATTTATAAAAAGGAACACTTTAACAGTAAATTTTGTTATATATATATACACATTCAGTAAAAATTTATCAAAAATACATCACACACCAGTGGTTCTCAACCTTTGTGAGAACGCAGTACAGCAAATTCTTTTTTTAAATAAGATGACAGAGTCTGGTCTGAATAAATATACTCATAAATACCTTTCCAATTTATTTGAAAGTTCAAAGATTAATATTAAGAATTGACGATTAAAAGGCTGAAGGTTCCCTCCCCACCCCTAACATATACTATGGTTTTTGTTACAAAGTGTGTATTCTATAATAAAATAATATTGATAAAAAATATAAGATACAATAATAAATTAATAACATATATAACACATTTCGGTCAAAGGAAAACTGTTTCACTTTCATGGGTGATTAACTATTCAAAACAGAAGTTAGGGAAGTTTTATTTGATTTTTCCAGATGGCACTAAAAAATCTTGGTTCCCCCCCCCACACCACAAACTTCCAGAGATGATTTCCAATATCTTATAACACACAAATATTTCCTTGGTTAAAAAATCTGAAGCCTGGTCACTGATACTTGATACATAGATATTCATTGGGTATTCTGGGTGTGATCTTGTCTACAAATTACAAATATTATTCGCCTAAAAATATTTCCCCCCATAAAATATTTATTCATGAAAAATGCTTAGAAACCTAAAAGGGCAAATTTTAGAAGGACCCCCCACCACTGCAGCCCAGCGGTTGAGAAACACTGGTCCACAGAACTTACTTTGATGCTCAAGAACAAATGGAAGATTTATGGAAGATTTACCTCCATATAATAAAAGATAAAAAATAGCGTTTCCGTTGACAACAGTTGGAAAAAGTCTATTGAATCATTGAATGGGACATACTGGGGATAGTAATCGGGACAATGGACAGGCGTATGTGGGAGGAAATTCCTAGAAAGAAACAAAATAATTATAGTACAGAAAATAGAATTACAGAAAATACAACAATCATAGCAAAGGAAAACAAGATTGCTACAAATCAGAGCAGTCATTTTCCCTCTTTACAAAAAAACTCCTAGTTTGAGCGATATAATACATGGGGGTTTTGAAAATCTTTTTAAAATAAATATTCCCTACAAATTAAAAATACAACCTCAGAGGCTTTTCAACGCTAACCATTTTTTACTTAGTAATTACACTATTTCAAAAAATTTATCTACAAAGAAAAAGGCATCGTTTCCAGCCAGTTATGCTACACTGGTCCAAACAGAGTTATCGCTAGCTGAACTTCTACTGGAGACAATGCTCTTTTTTCTTCCCTACAAAAAAAACTCCAGCCTGAGCTATATACCCGGGTGGTTTGAACATTTTTCTAGAACGTATGCATAAAATTAATAACTGGTTAATAATTTTGTAGCAAATCACTGCTTCATATCATCCGCCACGAGTAAACAATTCATATGCTCATGGCATGACTGATTTATCTACGCTTACGACACAAATAATTTAATAGATTCACGACCACTATATTCTTGTACAAGTTGAGGACTGCCTGTGTGTTTTTGTATCCTTTTCTAGGTTATATGCCATAACATTATGGTACTTTCTCATGGCACTTCTTTCGCATCATGGTATTGGAGAAACTGCCTGCAACCGTGTTATGCAAATGAAATACATAATTAAACTGAAAATACATTCTCTAACGAAAATTCCGAATACAAGCTCCATAAGAAGTTATCACAGAAAACGTGCATAGTTGCAAAACACACGGGAAACGTAAGAATACCAAGTGTACATGTTTAAATTTTCTAAATGTTCTACTTTGTATAAAGGATTATTTTCGGCATTACCACCATACAATGGTTAGCTGTATTTTTATGGCACAAAGACAGCAAAGGTCATTTTTACGCCAACCCACCACACAATGAAAAAGTACCGAATATGTGACTTTCTTAGGCCGTACGTTTATTTCTGCTTACAAATGTAAAGGTCTGCTGTTCCTATTTACTTTCTGATTTTCAAAGTTATGCTCCGGGTTTGAAATTTTGAAACACGTTTACATGCTTTTAAGTATTTCTTGTCTACTCATTTTGCTTACCCTCGATTATATTTCAGAATCTAGCCTAGCAAATTAAATATATAATTTATTTTTTACTTTTCAAAACAAACTCCAGCCAAATAGTCGTATATACCATAATAGTCCAAAAGGTTAAGCGGAAATGAATAGTTGCAGTCGCGAAAGTGTAATGTAAAACTAAAAAGGGAAGTGGCTCTTGACAAGCAAACATAAAAGTAAAAATATGTTAGTGGCAGTGAAAGTGTTAACTACAGTCACAGTGCAAACATCTCATCCACACTCACAGACAACAAATGTATGGCTAGACTAGTAAACTCGAAACGTTAAATAGCCCATTTTCAGCCATAAGACACACTCAGGTACTTATCCATTGGTATACATCCATAAAGCAATAACTCATTTAAAATTACAATGCCAATGTAAACTCACATGGGTGTTTGAGTTCGAAGATTGAAGTCCCCCTTGAGTCTTACGGAGTCCTGAGGCTGCGGTAAATGTCGACTGGCTACTTCAAGCAAACGTAGATGAACCAGGGACTCGTTTGAGAGCCGCACCGGACCAAGTGGATCAACGCCGATGAGTGGAGGAATGCAAACCTCGATGGTATCTGAGAGAGGCGCAGACGATGATGATGGTTGTAAAATAGATACAGATTCAGGTTTGTTGGGACTGCACTCGGGGGGATTAAACGATACTGAAACAAAATTGGAGTAGGTACCAACATTAGACATGTAAATTAATTAAAAGAAAAAGCATATATATATATATGAGAGAGTGGTCTGAACTCCACCGACAAAATAAGAGGGGGTTGTTGGGAACACCAAATAAGGCATGTTTGCTCATATCCCCCCCTCCCCATGTCCACGAAGGGGCTGGTTTGGCTGTAGATATTAATTACAGTTTACGTCCATGTCATTGCTATATTTGAACAATAATTAATACTATAATTACATGTGTAGAATCCATGGTCGCAAATGAAGCGGTAGATTCTACACATAGAATTCCGGTGAATTTAACTGATTTTAGAAAGTCGCCAGTGCAAGCCTGACATCTGTTGACACTAAATAATTATAAAATTCTTGAAATGGCGCATTGTAGCCATTTGTGAAAACTCTCAACACTGTGGATACAAACACTATATTCACTGTAATGCCTGAAAGGCTAATTTTTAGAAGAAAATTCACTAAACAAAAAACGATTATTTTGATATTCTTCACTTGTTACACCCCTTGTAGCTCCCAATCCTTTTCTAGGGTATTAAAAAAAGGCAGTTTTAGGCTTATTTTCACTACATAGTAACACAGATCAGGAACAGGAAACTGAATTCCGGATTTCTTTGTCCCTTTTGTATTATTAGCTCAATCGCTTAAGTTATGTATCAAAAATTGTATTTAATTCATGCAATTGGCTACGTAGCAACGTGATGGGCATAAACTGTAGTTACGCTCTACAGCCAAACCGTCCCCTTTGCGGACACGGGGATATGGGAAAATATGCCTTTAGCCCAACAACAGAGGATGCACCATATTAGAGTAATCAGCTTGCAGGTGTTGTATGAAGTCAATGGGTTTTCTCAAATGCTAAAAGCTTTCGATGAATAAAATCCATCATTCATGAATACGTTTACATTAAAAATACACTGTGGTTTGGGTAAACAGTTTTAGATGTTATTTAGACGCCTAGGTTCAGCTTTTCAGCGCACATTCACGCAATATTATTCTCTTTAAGAATACTTTTTACGATAAAATATTTATGATTGCGTGAAAATTTGCTTAGAAAACCAAAACTAGATGGGTGGATGAAATAAGAAAAGAGGTTGGGGTGACGTGGAAACGAATGGCCCAGGATAGACTTGTGTGGAAAGCATTTGGAGAGACCTTCATCCAGCAGTGGATAGATAATGGTTGAATATTATATTATTTCCATAATTCGTAAACTATATATATCAGCAACTTCACCTTGTCTTTCCTGTAATTAATAAATGGTCAGAAGCTGATGACAGTAGCCCCAATAACAATAGGTGCATCAAAGTATAACTGGTAAAGACAGCAACAAAAATCACGATAAACTCAGAACTTCTTAATGGGTAAATATACTACCATTGAGTCCAGCCCATTTCAATAAGGGGGATGTGGCAATAAAAACATATTTCCGCATAGATCCCCCTATCAAAAATGGGCTAGGTTTTATAAGTTCTCATGACGAACTACATTAGCTTTAGTAGGTAAAACTTTTCTAACAACCATTGCACGATCTGCTTTTATACATACCCAGGGATAATGGTAGAGAAGATAAAGAAGCTTCAAGGTTTTTGTTTTCTAAACCAGCGTTTAATACAGCTTGCTGAGCTATTGTTTTTAATGAGAACGAGTCATCAGAAAGCTGAAAAAAAAAAAGTTAATATTCAGTGTGAATTCATCTCATTTCTTGCAAGTGTATGCTATTAAAAAGTACACTTTTTTTTAAAAAAAAATCTTATACTGGAAGACTGATAGTGCTTTGGTTGATTTATTTAGTCTCAAAATTGCCTGATGGATCAGAGTTCAAAATGGAACTTGCAATCTAACGTGACTACCAAACCATGCAATTTTACACATAGCTAAGTTTCAGAGTTTCTGCTCACATTGGAGGAAAAAAAAGTTCTGACTTTTCCAGGATTTTTCTCTAACTTTTCTGGCAAAATTCCTTGATCCATCACAAGCAACTTTTAACTGAACTTCGATTGTGGAAAAAAGTGGCATCACGTTCATGGGAGATTTAGTTATTCAGAATGGAAGTTAAGAACCCCCACCCCTTCACGATTTCTTTCAGGATTGGCCAAAAGACCTGTTTTCCGCTGACCTTTACAGACAATTCAAGGTTTTACAGGTTCTTATGGTATGTGGGAACTGAGCCCTGTAACGTTTAAAGGTTGAGGTCAAAGTATTGCACAAACCGCTTTTATAAGGGCCACTTACAATTACATAATAATTGTATGTCCTTTTTAAATTCTTCATTAAAATAAAGCTCGATGAATAAGTAAACATTTAGTACATTTAATACATTATTATATATTATATTTATATTAATATATTATAATTATATTCTACTTCAATAGTGGAAGCTGCAGTTACAGACCCACAAAGTTAGGGGTATGAAGCCTACCCCACAAATATTTTTTAGTCTTAGTTGTTTGTTTTATAATTAATTTTCAATGACACTATCCACCCCATGTTTTTTTATTCAAACTAAAATCTGTTTAGTGTTGAAAGCATGTTTACTGAGATTACAAAATGAAATTTGCCAGGTTATGCATTTTGTAACATTTTTTCAGTCACATTTTTTACTTTTCCAGCGAATTTCCAAATAAATTTCGGTTCCAAGGGAATGGCTTCACGTTCATGGGAGATTTAGCTATTTAAAACAGAAGTTGAGAAAGTTTTCTCTAACTTTTCCAGGTTTTGATCAAAAAAATCTTGTTTTCCCCCTAAAGTTTCCAGGTTTTGACCAAAAAATCTTGTCCCCCCCCCAACTTTTCCCTTAACCTTTAGAGACGATTTTGTGATTTCCCACACCCAGGTTCTCTGGTTGTGTGGGATCCCTGAAAATAGATTCATGCTTTCGACATCAATTTCCTTTCATTTAATTTTACGCTACAGCATTTTTTTTTTTTAAATTTGCTATAAAAGCTGGAAGAGAAAAAAAAAACACAACAACCACTCAGGCTGTATTCGAACCAGCAGTTGAAGTTTAGATCCCAATGTTTTGATCACCGAGCTTCTGAGTATACCAGTGTACGGAATTTTTCCTTTACTTAAGAATGACAAAGTGTAACTCGCTAATGAAAGAATTCCCTTTTAGATACTTCAGATATTGCAGACTTGAGAAAAAAAAAATACCTTTGAACTAGATGGTCCATTCACTATGGATGATGACGTAGAGGGCGGGTCAGGAGTCATGTCACTGTGACAACTGGAAGGCGATGACACTCTCGTTGGCTCTGTTTCCTCCGTCTTTGCGTGCTGCTGCGCTCCTGCCGCAGTGCTGTATAGTACAATGGTGTCGTGATTCTTGAGCTGGGGTGCAACTGACCGGGGTGAGTCGCTGTCTACGAGGGTAGAACTGGACGAGGAGGAGCTATTATCAATTACAGGATGAGGTGTGTTATGCTTGGAACCGGACGAGGCAGAGGAGGTGGAAATTG
>QLNU02014176.1:172164538-172197386 GCA_006491805.2 Dysdera silvatica | reverse complement strand
GACCACTCTACCACTACTACAAACCTGAACCTTTTGATTTAGGGTAGTGTTTCTCAACCACTGGGCCCCAGCAACAAGAACTGCGCCACGAGAGCTTTTCCTGGAATTTGTCACTTTGGTTTTCTACGCAGTTTTCATGAATAAGTATTTTAACGTGAAAATATTCCGAGGAGAATAGTAGTCCCGAATGCGTTTGAAAGCTCAGACCGAGAAAGTTTAATTAACATCTATGCAAAAAATGCCAGTGACCAAGCTGTGTATTTTTAAATAATGTGAATATTCATAGATGATCGAGAATTTTCAGACATTGAAATCTTTTAGTGTTAGAGAAAAAAGGGTGTAGCGCTCATTATGACCGGTCATAAAAAGTGCCTACAAGCCAATTACAATAAGATGCGGTACATCCTCTAAACAAACGAACATCTGTGCAGCAAATGCCAGTGACCAATCAGCAAGGAAGTGCATATTAATAGAAGGAATGTACTCATAAGTCTTCATGAATAAGTTGTAATTAAATATTCATATTTATGACAGTTTAATGTATGAACTTTAAACCAATGGAAGGTATGTACAAGTACAATTGTTGGGATGGAGACTTACGTCTTTTTTTTTTTTTTTTTAAAGGGCTATGGTCTGTCTCATAAAGGTTGAGAAACACTAATTTAGGGAACCAACCCCTGAACTATGATTAGGGGGGTAAGCATTCTCCCCCCCCCACACCATTGGGAGCCAAATTAACAACATGTGTTAGGTTGAACAATCTACAGTGGCACCCCTCATTAGCGGTCACTCGCCAGACAGAAAAATTCGTCCGTAAAAGAGGGAGGTTACTCTGAAGTGCCGAAATGTCACGTTTAAATCATTTAAACGCTTCATTTTGAAACTTATGCATCTTAACATCTAAGACAAGTTTAAGATAACGAACATAAGCATTTGTTGAATATAACAAGTAAATTTACAACAAAACCTTAAATATTAAAATTTATTTACATTGGAAAAAATTGATCAATAGCTGTTTGGTAGGTTTTACTCACCAGTGCTTCTGCTTCGAAATGTATTTTTAATTGTGAGATTAATTCCCTGTATTTCTGTCGTTACAGGACCTTTACTGCTTACTCTAAATATGCGATTACTTACGACTAAGTTAACCAATGCATATTAAGGAGAAAAAAAATTACTTACCTCATGTGCTTTGGAATGATTCATTAGACTTGGACTGTGAATTGGAGAATTTGAATTTGTAGATGTTGGTGTATTTGATAAAGCAACAGAACTTTCTTCATCTGCAGACGCATTTTTTAAATCAAACTGAATTTGTTGGTCTGAAACAAAAACGGATACCTTATAGTCAAATGAAATAATATATTTCAATGTCTATACATCAACTCGATTTAATTTGACGACAACACTGCGTAGTAATAAAATGATTCAGAGGACTACAAATTAACACAGTTGAAAAATGCATTTAAACATTTACAGCTGTTTCAATAGCTCGTATTTTTGTCAGAACGGTAGCTGAAACAACACAATGTGCGATGCAAACAAGTATTACAAATGGCAGTTATAGATATCGGCACAAATGTGCGGTATACAAGAAATTAGAAGGTTAAGTTAGAAAAAATGTCTCTGGTAATAGAATGCGAGTTTGAAAAAACTCCTTTGATAGTAGAATTGTTAGTCTGAATTCTAAATGGGATGCAATGAGCGAGTGTAAAATAATCACTCGATGTGGAATAATTGCTCAACGTGGGATGAAAGTTCTTCCATATGGGAGAAAATAAATTAGAAGGCATTTGGTTATTAACAATGATATTCGCATTGGTGATAATATGTATGGCTTCAAAAAAATTAAGGTCAAATGAAGAGGAACATTTTTAAGTAAGTTGCACTTTATGAAATAAGAATTTATGGCCAAGTAATTTCGAAGGGTGTTTAGCAAAAGCAGAGCTGCAGAGTTCTTGCTTACAAGCACAAGCCCATGTTCTTTTAGAGGAATGCAAAGGGCTCTCCCTCCATGCTTGGCCAATGCAGATATGGTCACATTGGCAAGGAATAGAATGAGTTCACCAAAAAGCAAGGACTGGGATGAGGGTCCTTGAAGTTGGAGAAACCCAGTTTATTAATGGGGGTGAAAACAACCAGAAAATTGAATTTGGGTAAAGCTGGGATCTGGGATTATTAGGAGAAAAACGTTTATTTAGTACTATCGTAGGGATTATGAGGAACAGTATATTAATAGTTTTTATTTTCTCCTGGAACCCTTTACAATTGTATCACCTGTGTGATCTTTTTGTCGCTTTTCTGGCTTCGCCCATTTGCGAAGGCTCCAAGCAATCTTGGTAGAGATTTTTGTATCACTGTTCTGATGAAAATAGCCTAGAGCTATTGAAACAGCTGTAAACCTTTATACATATTTTTCAACTGCGTTAATTTGTTGTCTTCTGAATCATTTTAATTTACAAATCAGGCACAAAATAATCAACAAACTCATTCCGAGTAAACAGTTCCTATGAACGGATTTACTTTTCTCCCTATCAGATATTGTCAAAGACACATAGAGGATAATTTGAAACGCTATGCAACATATAGAACACTAAATATTTTTCTTTTATGAATGTATGTTCGCAGACATTAGTCACCCTTTGATGTCAGAGGCTGCTATTGGATAGCGAGATAAGTGTCCTTTTTTCACCATCATATGTTATATAGGTATATGGTATATGCTTTATGCAGCAAATTTACATGGATTTACATCCATTTTATCTTCGGAGCCTCTAATCATAGCACCCTAAGGATTACTCTACATATATAGAATTTGCATATTGGCTTTTAAGAAATCATAGGACACATTCTCGTATCTGCATCTTTGGTCATACCTTCATTGAGAAAAAAGGTATATTTTGGTGTTCCTCATCCCCCCCTTCCCTAATACACATTAAAGTTTATACAGAGTTTGTAATCAACCTGTATATATTAATGGTAGGTACAAAAATGCCCAACTGTTAAAATAACTGGTTTCTAAATGCAACAAAACAATCCTTGAATCGTTAGTCACTAAAATCACCAAACCGATTACCTAATACAAACAACAAAGATTTACCTAAATTATCGGGTCGGAGAACACCGTTTTTCATTGAGCACTGAAACTGTTAATTTTTTGCTGTTTTTTGTTTTTTCAAAAATTTTTTTAACTACAGAAGGTACTTTTTTTTGTCATTGTTTAATAATTGTCATATTGTTCAGCGATAATTTATGTGATAAAATAATTGTATTTATATTTGAGGACTGTAGAACATTTTGTGGGTAGTAATAGTATTAGGACATTTTTAAGACACTTCTTTAATTTTTTCCTTTTGTTTGTTTTTTGGTTTTACGGCTCAAAGACTACAATGGTCATGCTGCGCCGGGACCTACTGTTTTCCGAGGAATCCGAACCTCTTAAGGCCTAGGGAACCAAACCCCGGACTACAGTGAGCAGTGCGATCTTTATGAGATCTCTGAGTAAGCGTTCTTTGCACCGTTGGTAGTCGAACCCGAGCTAATAACACACTAGGTGAACGTGTTACCAAAATGCGCCACCACAGAGCTATTCGATACAGAAGTTAGGGAGTTTTCCCCCACCCTGACTTACCAGGTTTGACCAGAAAATCTTGCTTCCGCCCCAACTTTTAAGGACATTTTCAAATTCCCTGGTAATTCTCGGTTCTCAAGGTGCTTGGGAACCCTGAATTTGGAGAAGGGGGGAGGGGAGAGACACAATTTGCTTACTTGCGGCTCTTTGCTTGGCAAGAAATTCCTCCATATCCTCTAAATTAAGATCGTCGTAAATGAACTCATTGTCTTCAAAGTCTGGGTCTTGCGAAGACTCGATGTAATACTCAACGTCGTCTTTGATCTTTTTCACTTGATCGACTTCAACAGTACTGTTGTCAAGCATCCGAAGCACAGTTTCTAATTGATTGATGTGGTACCTGTGTTTCCTGAGTCTGGTTTTCAATTCGTCTATACGGTCTAATCTCTGTAATATAACACTTTCATAAATAAAATAGAAAGCAGATATCGCTTACATGGAAAATCTGTGCAAGTTTTCCTGACAATTTTTTTTTAAACACTTATGCTTATTTTCGATGCCCAATGGGTCACTCAAGATGGGATAGACACTTTGATGTGATGTACAAGTAACACTGCATTTACAAATAGTTGGAGTTAAAAAAATATTCAGAAAATTACTTCACAACTCAAAAATTTTTAGAAAAAAAATCCCATATACATATATATTAGTACAGTATAACTCGGTTATAACAAACTTCAAGGAATCGAAGGATTTTCTTCATTATAGCCATTATACTATGTGTGTGTGCATACATATAACAAATTTCATTTGAGTTTTTATGTACATTTGTTACAAAACTATGAGAGCTTAGAAAAATCTGCAGTTGTATAGCATCAAGCCATGAAAAGTACACTCACATCTTTATCGTTTTTCTTCTTTTTAAGGCCAAAGTTGAGTGATTCCGTTTCGGATTCAAACTGGTCTACTTGGATTGAAAGAGCATTTATGGAAGACTGAAAAAAAAGAATAAAATAAAACTATTACTACATTTTTGTATATTTCATGAATCATGATATATTTGTTTCTATTTTTTAACATACCAAGTTTGTCCGATGAGTCACGTAACACCAGACAAACACCGTAACATGGTCCCTGAATCTCCATCACACGCATACACACAATTAGGCTTACTGGGAATGAAATCCAGGCCCAATGACCACAAACGCTCTGATACTAACCAATGGGTCACTAATGTTCTGAATCTTAAAAAATATTGATTAGATTTCAGGTTCAAAAACAGCAAAGATCATGTTGCATGACAAGACCTAAAGTTTTCCGGAAAACCCTAACCTTGTTTGTCCGGAAAATCAGAAACAATGCTTGGTTCCTGCCAGGCTAAAAAAAAAAAAGGACTATTTAAATGGTAGTCGTAGTGCCAGATAAAGGTTTATAGGCCCTAATGAGTGTAGTCCTTGAAATATTCAGTGAATTTCATTCTCGTCAATATCGATGTTCACCGATAATGAAATTTCTCGCCCATTTTTAAAGAAACAAGATTAAAATAACACGGACATAAATAGCAACAGGCCCTAAATTCATGGGGGCTTACTTTGTCTAGATATAAATCCAGACTGGGTAATCAAATGCATTACTACTACACTACAGCCAAGCTCTTCAGAATAGTGCACATATTAAAATATTACTCTATTTTCAATGGATGGATGGGAGGTAAAGATAGGATCAATAATTTCAAATGTCATCTACAAACGGCTTCCCTTTGAAAATGAATCCAACATTAAAGGACTGTATACAAGAATACGATAGCAGCATACATTACACATAAACATCATTATAAACAGATTTTTTTTTATGTGTGTGTGCATAGCTATGATCATGCTGTTCTAGGACGTACAGATTTCTAGGTTCTGAACCCATTAATACGAATTGGTAGGGAAAAACCCAAAAAACTAGCAAATACTCTTCTTACCATTTAATTCAAACCCTGGTTTTCTGATGGATGTGCCAACTCTTTGCGATCATACCACACAAAAAAATATACGTATGTATGCAACTAATTTCACCCTTGATATATTGCACACACACAGGTCATTACAATCCCCCCCCCCAGAGAAGCTCTTGGAACGAGTTCTAAAGCTTGCGATGACGAAATGAAATTTGGATAACAGATACTTCAAAACATGTGCTATCTATTGAAAAAGAAACAAATACTTAGAAAAAAAAATTCATCACCAGACAGTGAGCATGTCCTTTAAAGTCCAAATTTCACTACAAGCAATAAAACTCGTCTCAGAATTCTATAGGTACAGACACTTAGGTTAATTGATTTCAACACCTTTGTGTATATCTTCATATTCCACATTATCAACCCAATGCTATTAAGGGCCTCTCTGGGCTTTTTTCCACACACATATCTGTCACGATTACTTCTCGATACAAGTCTCTATTTCAAGCAATCTCTTTACATATCATTGAGAATTTCTTCTATAACCAATATCACACGATTTCCCATTTTCCCATTCTTTGATACCTGCCAGGATTGTTTACGAGTTTTAAGGTGCTAGGAAAAGGGTCATGCTGTACGGAACAAACAGTTTTTCAAGGAATCCAAACTTCTTACGAGGTTTAGATTCCTTGGAACGACCACAAACACTTCATGATCTGGAAAGTGCGATTTGTAAATGCAAGCAGGAATCTGGAAAGATTCTGATTGTTTAAAAACTCTTACTGTGGGTGACAACGTGGTTGAAGCGAACTTCGACTTAAGGAAAATATTTACATTGAATTTTAATGGACGGGACCAGAACTGCATACAAACTTTGACATACACGAAACTTCATGACAACAGTGGATTTTACATACTTTATGGGACTTTACGGATTTTACATAGATTATAAACTATATTATAAACTATAGCGTGGAAATAATTTGCTCATTAAATTTTTAATGAATTTTATTATTAAATTAGATATTCTTATTTCTAATTTTATAAATCATACACATTATTTCAATATTTATAATGCACACAGTACTATTACTCTATTAATAAAAATAACAAGCAGTAATGTAGTACTTACATAAACACATGTACAGTATTAGTGGAAAAAATCAGTCAATGTTTTTTGCACGCATGGAGGCTCTGACGACTGATTAAAGGTTTGATCTATTAAAGTATTAACGTTTTTCACACCAAACTTGTACGGCACCATTACAAAAACAAATTTTGATAACGATTCTGCACACAGGCATTTTGTGTATGTCTGTATATGTGATTAATTGTACGTGACTTGTCTAATGTAACATATAAACATGTCTTTACAAATTGAATACTTTGTATGTCTCTTGTGATAAATAAAATATTTATTATTACAAGAAAGAGGGGAAAGGAATAAACAAAGCCATAAATAAGCTGGTAAGTGGAACTTCGACAAGGGTTGACAGCTATTTTTAATGGGGAAAGCCAATCCTTAAAAATAGAGTTGCCAGCTACATATTTACTGTGGATGAAAACTTTTTCATAATGGTTGCATATATCCGGTTTAAATTCTATAATAAAACATTCGTTTGGCTTCAAAAATACTTGCTTGCATGCAGTTCCTGCTATATAAAATCGCAATTAAGTGGGTTTAGATAACATTAAAAAGATAGAAGAAAATTTTAAGCTCGATATTTTTTGCATATATGCGGTTTCGACTATATAGAAAATTAAGTTATTTCCATAAATAATTCCTCCACAGCCTAACTTTTGTTAATTAAGTCCTTCTTTCAAACAGTTCAACACACATCACTGTACCTAGCTACTTAACGGTCACAGCCAGTAGCGTAGGAAAGTGGGGCTCAACCCCCCCCCCAATTTCAAAACACATTTTCTCTAAGACCGTATCACATAATCTCTTATAAAACAATTTGAGCCCCCCCCCTGAGTTTCGAATTGCTGTACATTGGTCACGAATTTGGGATATAAACCTAATGATCACAAGTTTGAGTTCAGCACAGGCTTTTTTTTTGCAAACTTCTTTCTATGAGTCCAAAAAAAGATTCCAGTTTTGGAGGGAAAAAATGTGAAGTGTCTCAGAAATTAATTTTCAGTGTAAATAAAAGTATACAACTTACAGTAAGCCAACAGGTGATATCTTCTTTTTCTTTTTGGGCAGGATCTAACTTTTGCGCAGCACCCAGTCCTTCTTTTGAGTAAGCCTTCGTTTTCGTTTCCCGTTCAACGACTTTAAACCTTTCCATTTGCTAAGAACAAAACGACAATGAACATTAAAACAAACAGTTACAAAAAAATTCCACTCTAGCAATCTGAATTCGCCAAAATTCTTTCCAAAGACAAATACCAAATATATAATTTAGACCACACATACGAAAAGCAACGACACATCAAATTTATCGTAGCTTTTTACGTATAAACATAATTGTGTGTATGTGTGTTTACAGGGCTCAAGAAATTGAGGTGAACCATGTTTGCGTGCCTTGAATCCAGCAGGAAAGCATTTTCTACATGCCAACTGGAAAAATGTAATTGATAATGATGACCAGATTGAGCCCTCTCTCTATATATAGAGAGAGAATTCTTACACTGAAGGAAAAGTTTCTTAACTTTTCTGTGACAGAATTCCCTGATCAATTGTAGGAAACCAGTTACAGGGTAAATAACTTCATGGTTGTGGGAGATTAAGCTGTTCAGAATGGAGTTAGGAAGAGTTTCCCTAACCTTTCCAGGGTTGACCAAAAAATCTCATTTTTCCCAAACTTACAGGAATGATTTGATTTTGACTTTTGATTTCAACTTTCAATTTTGTTTTACAATTCCAAGTTCTCCAGGTGCATGGGAACACCGTATGTATGTGTTTGTTATTTTTAGTTGTGCAAATTTACTAATAGCATGGAAAGATTGGTCAAATTGACAGTACTGTATTTCCAGGAAGGACTAGACAAAGTCCAAAAGATGTAGAATAGAGACTTATCTCCCCAGGTGACTCTCTTTAGAGATGCAATGAGAGCTGTATGTATGTGCATGTAAATGGCATTGCATGGCATTGCTGTTCAACTGTGAAGCTAACTACCAGGGGCTTTTGGATTCTTTTTTTTCTTTTTGAAAAGTTAAAAGTGAAACAAAACTTCAACTTGGTCATTTTTTTTAAACAAGGGGGATCCAAAACTTCGTCATCATCTTGGGAATCGAATTCTAGAACACAGATTTTGAAAAATAATCACTTATATGCATACAATACAGATGAAAATAATATGTTCAGAGCTGGAGTCTACCTCTCCATCCGGTGGAAATGCTGAATAAATTGTTTAGTGTGTGACTGTGTATCATTCTGTTACACGCCATAAAAGATTGGGTGACGTGGAAATGTCCATTTGTGGTGTCATGTTAGCACTCTAAACGTTTTGGATTTTAGAACACTTCAGATTAAGAATATTCAGCCTGTGCTGGGGAATGTACAACGAAGTTAGGTGGTATCACAGTTTTTAAAAAAAATGTTTGTCCTTACCGTCTCTATTAGTTTCCTATTGTCTTGAAGTATTCTTTTGTCTTTAATATCACTAGAGGTTAACCAGGTTTTGATTTGGTCTCGCAACCTCTGTTGAAATAAAAGAAAAATGCTATTAAAATTAAAAGAATTCAAACATGTATCAGTCTTTGCATAAGTTTCCAGAGCCACTTTGCCTTCTATTTTGAAGTGGCATATTTTGTTAAATGATGTCCTGCACAGGATAGCGTATGGTATCTTAAAATGTGAGCACAGCTAAAATCATACTGAAGACCTACATTTTTCGAAGGCATCCAAACTTTTGTTGCTTCGGTTGGTTGGTTGCATTTTAAGGACACAAGGGTCATTCTGCACCAACTGTTGCTTCGGAAACCAAATGCTGGTCAACTGAATGCTAGACGTACACGTTATTTCTACGAAAAAATGTGTCCCACATAGAAATGAGAAACATCGCTTAACAAAAACTATGCCACTACAGAATTCTAAACTGTAAAGTGCCAAAAAAAAAAACTTGACACATTTCATTAAAGTTTTCACCGATGTCTAGTACCTTAAAATTGCCATAGTCCATCAAGTGATGTTCTTTATCACTGTAAAGGATATAACTCCACAAGCTATGCCATTGCAGGCATTTTAAAATACAAGAGACACCAATAAAACTTAAGGGAAATGCATCAAAACACATTAGACAACGAAATAAACATGTAGTCACGTAAAATTCGCTCCAAAACGGCAGATTTCTGGGGAAAAGAAACCATAAAACTTGATAAAGTCACCACACATATTTGTCGGAGCATCAGATATGAATAGCAAAAACGTCCACTTCGAGATCATGGATGCCATCACTACCCTCACAAATCGGACAAAAAATTGTTTTCAATGATTATTTCAAAAAATGATGCTAAAGAAGTTAACAGCTCAGACAGTTATCAACGATGGTCGGTTGATTAAGTTGTTATAGTGCAAGGACAGCAAAGGTCATTTTGTGCCAAACAAGGGGAGACAATACATACGGATTTAAGCTTTCAATGAATCCAACAACAATTTTCTTTTTATGGTACAACGACAATAAGGGTCGTTCTGCACCTATCAAAATGAAACGATTGCAGTCGGCTGGGACATGGATTTGCCCGTTTTGATTATTGCTCTATCACCTGTAGTCTCAGATATTTTGTTCTTAAAAGCAGAAGAAGAAAATGTGAAACCTGGACTTCATAATTCAAAACTTTTGCAGAGCTCTACGTCTCTAAAATACTGTAAAGAATCCATTTTATTTACTCACACATTCTGCAGATGCAATGTACCATTGTTTTTTTTAAGTACATGAAAATTAAGACAATTAGTTTTAATTTAGTAAAAATTTATCTTTGCACGTAAGTCGTATAGTAATAAGCTTTAGCAACCCTAATTCTGCTCAGGTTGAAGCAGCAGCTGTTGGAGTGAGTGATTCCCTCATGCTATTTAAGGCTATGTTATGTGAAACGAGCTTTAACAATTACAAATATGCAATGCCGTTCTTATGCTGATTTAACCAAGTAAATGAATTGTGGTTTGCACTTTGTGAAAGATATTTTTTTAAAATTAAAATGAGAGATAGGCAACAAAATCTCTAACCCAGGCTTAGCCCAGCAATAAAAAATTCAATAATTTAAGTAAATTCTAAGTGCCACAAAGCAAAATAAAATATTATGGCTTTCCTTTGTGATCAGTTTTCCACAGTTCTTGTTTCGCCTTTTAAAATTCTAGATACATAAAAGCAGTTTTCAATGGTATGGGGCAGGATCTGATTCCATGCCAAACATAGCATGTACAATGTGCTTCCAACTTCTTAAACCATCATAGAACAGATTTATCGAATTTTAAAACAACAAATTTTCAGACGTTTATTCAAAGGTGATCCACATTTCTGTACAGCTTCTAATATCTTTTCGGGACTTGCTAAAATGCTCTTTTAATGTACTCTAAGAGTAAACCTGGGCAACTAAAATTGTTTATCTCATTCCAATTTGTTTTTTCCAAAATTGTTTTTCCATTCTTTAATAGTTTTTTATTTTATATCTTCAGTTTTTCTATTTTTCAATAATTTTTATTTTAAACATGAATAAGACTTTTTTACCACAGCCATTTTATAACTAGCAAAGAAAAAAAAAACATACACCATAATCCCCTTAATTTTATACGCAAAGAAAACCTTACTTGTTTAGACAGCCAACTGGCACTTACATTCAGCGACAAGAAATGGGAATGAGGAGAAAAGCAAGGCTACATGTCCGTAAACAAAATACTGTCGCTAATCAGAAATACATTAATACTGTGAAGCGGTTGCTGGGACTGAAAATACTGTCGCTAAACGACATTAAAAATTTTTGTTAAATGGAAAGAACTGTTCATTACAATGAGATATTGACAGTTTAATCACTTCAATTCTATGAAGCACTCTGCCGTGACCATAAAACACTGTCGTTAAACGATTAATCAGAACGATGCTGTTGCAAGTGAGTTAAATGTATCATCTTTTCGTGCCGATGCATTTCTATGGTAATGAGCGTTGAAAAACAAATTGGGGAGAGGGTGTCCGATTTAAGGGTAGTGGTGTTCAAAATCGAGAGGAACAGTTATTTGATCTTCATTTTTGATGCGTTGAAGAATATGCACGCAAACCACCACAACTTCATAAAAAAATACTTCTTGGGGGGGGGAGGCCTAATTTGACTAGACAAACATTGCTTTAAGAATTCATAACATCATAAAAGTGTATGTTTTCATTTGGCAAAAGACCATTAAAATTATAAAATGAGTCATACTTGGAGTTTTTTGATTTCTTTTTTGAGATCCGCTTCATACTTTTCTTTTTGATTGGAATTCGTTGCACTATGAACCTGAAACGTTACGAACTAAGAATATTTGAAACTGAGAAGCGTGTTCAAAGAAAAACATGTTTTAAATTGCATTCACAAATCATAGAAAAACTCAAATAAAACAAATTAAAAACATGCTACATAAATGAAAGCAAAATTATTGAACTAAAAATTATTAATAATGCCATATACACATTGTCTTCCGAAAGCTAAGTACACAACATTAAATCTGACAACTCAAAATTTTATTGATTCCAAATTTCACGAACTGGTCTCGATAAATCGCTGCAAACCATACTCATCGGTCAAGAATTGTATACGCCCACCTTAAAAAGGAAACTTAGAAACCTAGTAAGGAATAAAATAATTTTATTCGCCATAAATCTACTCACCAATAGCTACTGGGCAACCAGATCAGTCAAGTCCCATTCACGAGTATATAATATAATAATAAAATTAAAGAAAACATATTTAGATATATTTTCTATCCTTGAAGCAGAGTGTGAATTTTTTTTTTAAATATTAAAACCAGATTCTTTAAAGTGAATTTTTCTAGTTACGACTGTATACCTTAGAAATAAACCAAATTTTGATTCAGCTTCATTTATATAAGATTTTAACATTCAATATTCTCCACTTACGCTTTAAGTGAATATCTAAGTAACATACTTAATACCATAAAAAACACTCAATGTCTTGATTTCTTGTTTATGAAGATGATATGCATTAGAGATCTCGATTACAATATCATTGAAATTCTACATTTAAGGATTTAAATAAAAGTGCCAATTTTGCTGCCTTCTCAACTCCTAACTGATTTCGTAACTTGATATGCGCAAGTCCAAATATGGAAAACATCCTTTCAACTCCAGTAGAGGTTTCCTTTAAATGTGCACAGCCTCTCAACATCATTGAATTCCTCTTAGTAAAACTTAAAACTCAGGCATTTGATTAGTGGCCATTGGCCAGTAGGGTCCTTTTTATTAGAGGCCACTTCATTTAAGTTATAGCCACTTTCTCGTGGCCACAAAACATTTAAATACTGCAACCTTAGAAGGGTTCGTTTGATCAACATTTTTTCTTAAGAATAATAAGTAGTTTGCGGATTTAGAATGTAACCTTGCTGCAGAGTCAAAACAGACAGGATTGCCTTGGGAAACAGTAAAGTGGCGAGAGTGATAGCTACTGAAGTCGTATTTTTAATCACCATTCCCCAATATTTAGTTGCCCTGGGGCTAACGGCGACTGTGAATTTTAATCTTTATCTTTTAGCCAATACAATCTTTTATGAGGACCAGTGTTTTCCACCACCGAAGAGTGGAAATCATTTTCATTGTCTCTTCTTCAAATAAAGCACCATTGAGAAGTGCATGGACAATAAATGTAAGAATGATGTCTAATAATAACGAGTCCAAAATATGCCAAACAGTGAGCTAGAGATACAGCTTGCTCACAGCGTATTTTAAACATCTTAATGTACGAAAATGAGTCACAAGCAAGGTCCTCCTGATCTTTCCAAACTTCAACTATACTACTACTGTGCTTCTGCCCCCCCCCAAATCACACGAGACACCACCACCACTTCAATCATTCGCTCTTGGCCTTAGCACTCAAAGAGACAAACTTGCGGAACTGGAAATAAGAGTCCTTTGATATGCAGCCTTTGCCTCATGATACTGGCAAATTTAAACTTTCCTATTACTGTAGTCCCCATCGCTCGGAAAGCTGGTGAAGTTACTCGGGAATTGCGCCTGGCTAGTAATATAATATACTTACTAGTTATCAGCAGAGCTGTAGCTGGGGGGTTGAGTGGAAGGCCCTCACCAGGGGCACAGGCTAGGAAGGCCATAAAATCAGCTGAAATAATCCATAGGCGAGAGCATGTTCGTGGCTAGAGGGCACAATCTGGACGGTTCTGCACAGGGACACAAGATCATTTAACTATGGTGCTGGTTATCAGATGATAATGTTGCCATGGGATGACCAGAAAAAGGTTTCTGGGTAACTCCTCTATCATGAGCTTGAAAAAACTGTACATAATCGTCCACTCCCTAAGAGCCGCGAACTTCTCTTCTACAGAAAGGCAGTTATTGGTTTCTGACGCATTGGACCACCTGATTGAAGGGATATGAAACGTTGATGCAAAGCTTGTGTTAAAGTCGGGCAAGGTCACACTTTAAGGTATATTTGGTTCGTTTGTATAGCACACAAAACTTATTTTCTAATTCACCAAACGTGAAGTAAGCACTCAAGCGATATAAAAATTCCTAAATATATTCTTTAATTATATTATTGTAGTTAATATTATAATATTTCAAAAATGAACAAATCTATTAGCTACTTTCTTTTATTGCAAAAACTTATGTTAAAGCAGAGCGTTTTGCGTTATATCGGATTTACAGCTTGCTACCCGTTTAACTTTCGGAAGACAGTGTACATAAAATGAAAATACAAAAATATTAAATTTTTTTCCCTAATTAGCAAAATGACAGGTAGCCCCTTAACATTCAATTGCTAATCAAATTAGTGAGAAATTTGCAGGAATACACGAACGTATATATTGTATCTGTGATGATGGATGTACTTGTTTACACTTTCGTGGCACAAGGACAGCAAAAATCATGCTGCGTTGGGCCTACAGTTTCCCAAGGGATGGAAATTTATGTTGCCTAGGGAACCAGCCCCACATTACAGTGGGCAAAAAAATGGCAGACGAGATAGCCAAGCGTGCTACCATCATGCCTGATCAAGACTCCCGAATTCTGATTATGCCCCCTTAACATACATTCCAAAAATAGATCATGCACGGCTGCACTCAGTGGCTCAGAGGTCAAAGTACTGGGACAGTAATCCTAAGGTCGCTAGTTGGAGTTCATACTGAGATGGTCAATTCCTTTTTTTCTTAGATTTTTATACATCAAAAAGACTTATTTGTATTTAAAACAACATTGAGTGACAAAAATTTGTATTTATGCGACACAGGGATAGCGAATGTCATGCTGCACCAGGACCCTCAGCTTTCTGGAGAATCCAAACCTCCACTACCAAAAGGACCAAACCCCGGACAATGGTGCATTAAAAGAAAAACCCATGCGGTTTACGACAGGGAATAATAACCCACCAAAAATATTTTATAGTTTTTCGGTTAACTTACACCTAAAAGTTCTAGCCGAATTGGAAAAGCTGTAGTCAAACCAGAAAAGGTGTTTTCACATTTAGTTGAAAGTTTGGTCAGAGACAATCAACTCCAGGCAATGGCATTTAACGATTTTTATACTTTGACTTGGTTCTTAGGTGCCAGTGCATACACCAATCAAGATATGCAGCCTTAAAATCAAATTCCTTTCTCTCTGGCACATGATCAATATGTTCATCAGCTCACATTGGTGACATGGAGGTCTATTATAAATATCTGTTTTTATATTGATTACATTAAATCTCCCCTCACAATCTACAGTATGCACTGGAATTGACAATTCAGATTCACATGTTATAAACATAGCAGTGTACTCGCATAGTAAATTTTCTTCAGCAGTAAAGTATCTTTTTGCAGTACGTTACATGGAGTTATAGGCAAGTGGGATTGGACGAGAGGTACCCTTACTACCAGTAGCGTGGTTGGGGAGGCAGCCACTACGGGTACCGCAATTCGGGGGGTGGCAATTAGCTTTTAAAAAACAATGGCAAGCACAACAATGACAGCAATGACAGTCATTCGCCCTGGGCAGAAAATATCTAGATATGCTGCTGCTTACTACGCATTGGTGTGTTTTGCCCCCTGAGTATACAATATTTTTGGGACTTTTTAAGCGGCTTGGCATTCTCCTAGTAAGGGTATGTTTTACCTCCGATGTGGAAGGTGGTGTGATGATCTTCCCCTCACCGTACTGTTCCATGCAGTCGGGTGATCCTGCCATCATCACCACCTTTCCAATTTTAGTTGAAGCTTTTTGGCAAATTTCTCGGTAGTTTTGCTAGTCGAATTTTGATTAACGTCGCCTTTCAGCGAAAAGACTAGCGGTAGATTAATTTCTGGTTTACGGTACCATTAAGAGTCAAACTTGGGTTTACAGCACGACAGACAAATGCATTACCTCTATGCTACAGTAGGCTAATATTTTTCTAACGAGTCCAAACAGTAGGAGAGTGGACCTACATGTTTCTGACGAGACCAAACAGTAGAACAGTGGATCTACATTTTTCTGACGAGTCCAAACCTCTTATGGTCAAGGAAAGTACTGTGAGCAGTTAATGTAATTCCCTCCCGCCCCCCGCTATCGAAAGTCAAACCCAAATTAACGGTCACATAGGGTTTAAGCTGCAGTCGCATTTTTCGCAAAATGTGAAGAAAAATTTATTGACCATCGCGAAAATGAGACACGCATTTTTAACCACAGTTTATTCTCTGAAAACAGGATTTCTCGATTCCAGAAGATCCGTTTTGCACTTCAGCGATCTTTTCTTGTTCCTTTTTGTTTCCTCTTCAAAATTCTTAACAGCACCTGTTAAGCATTGTTGATATAAATAATTTCATTGATACGATTTTTCGAGCAACGAAAGCAACTAATATTTTTTAGCATTTTGCTACAACTTTTTTCCCATTTTAGCATTTTTGCGACAGCATGTTTCGAGCCAGCTTAAACCCTGACGTCCCAGTAAGTAAGTAAGCCTGATACCAGTGCACCACTGCAAGTCCTGTCAAAGATTTACTCCCATCATTAGTTCCTCCACAATCGTCCACAGCTCCAATTAAGGAGTTAATCTTCGATAGATTGGGTTTACACAATTAACAAAGAAAATGGTAGTCATAACCACTGAAGTGCTTTACACTTGATGCTTTAGAATTTTACATTTCAAGAATGCTTTAGTCATCTACAACAGTAGCTGAATGTAACCAAAGCAAAAACTGAAACTCTGAAATTTTAATCTGGAAAATCGGGGGGCAGACGTCATCACTCACACTCTCCCTCCACCCACACCACAATTGCACTCGTTATGAAGAAATGCATTCTAAATACAAACAACGGTCCTACTTAAAACAAGCCTTACAAGAATTGATGTTAACAATTAAACGTAAGGGGTAACCGACATAAGCTCAAGATAACAAAAGGAAAATTAAAATCATGCTAATCTTCCTAAAACAAACTCATACAATAAAAATTAACAAAACTATGACAAAATATGTGAAACATCATTGAAATTCAAGGGACAGCAATGTTTGTTTGTAAGGTAAAAAAAACAAAACAAAACTCAAAGAAACGAAGTAAAGATTCGTTTAGAACAAATCAACCACATTTTTTTTTTTTTCAATACAATAATCACATTTTAAATAATTAATATAAAAACTATATTTGTAGCTATAAAGAGACACCATCACAGCATTGTCTAGAACATTACAGTACCAGTGGTTGTACTAGAATAACCACTGTATAACCAATATATAATTTTTACATGACCCCCCACCTACTACAAAGCACGCCAATACAGCATTAAGTTTTAAATACTTTGGGAATATGGTGCAAAACACAGACCTGATCTTAAAACACACAAAGGTAAACGAATTTAATAGATAGAGTACATTGTGAAATGATTTCCAAAAACTCACTATCATTTGTAAACCTAGATGGATTTTCCGTAGGCCTTTAATTAAAATTAATTATCCCAAATTATTAAAACTTTAATTCCAACAACGTTAACGATCGGAAGTCCACACCACATTTCGGTCATATATGGGCTAACATATTGTCAGAGAGAGAGAGAGCCTACCTCCCTCTACTTGTACTTAAATCTGGCTACTAATAACATTATCTCTGCGAGTCAGGATTTTCAACTCCAACTGCCATAAAAACAAAACAGTGTTGCCATCTACAGCTGGAGAGTGACTTCCGTTGTGCGTTATCCAACATGCCATAATCAAGGCAAAACAGTATCAATCTTCACACTGACATTTAGTGACTTGATTGTTGATCATTAGTTTTGTTTTGTTTTTTTTCACAGATTGCTTTATTTGAAATTTGTTCTTTTCGTGGACCATTTCATTAATTGTGTGGAATATCATGTACTGGTATAAAAGTAATGTTCGTTAAAAGTATGAAATTATAGTTATTATATAGGCTTATGGTGGAAGGGGGCATGGGGCTTTACCATATCTCATAAGGGGAGACCCAACTGGAAAAGGTTGAAAACCACTGCCCTCGATCAAGTGGACTTTAGCTGCAACTACAAGAATGCTTTTTGCTACAACCACAAGAATGCTGACCATGAGTTTCCTCTTAACAAGAACAACAAAGGACTATTAAACTAGTAGCAGAAAGGGTTGAGCAGTCAGCATTTGCATCATATAAGCAACGAAAACGTAAAGTTATGTGCCAAATATAACTGTGTCTACAATTTTGGTCATTTAAACAAATTTTAAATACAGAATGTGACAAATGACAGCTAAATTACAACCCTGATCAGATGGTATCACTATTGGGTTTTTTTAGATGTTATCATACATACATTTTTCGAAGATATGATGCTATATATGTTTTGAAGCAGTATTTCCGCCCATTTCATCTTCGGAACGTTCAGTCACTGTACCCCAGAAAACATCCTCTGTATGCATGTTTCTAGACAGTTACAAAACCTACTCTTATCTTTACATCCTGGACCATGCCCGTATCCAGAGGGGGGGGGATCTATGGCCGAAACCATATTTTTAATGGGACTTGGCTACGGACTTGCATGCTGTAATTGTATCGATACATGCTGTAAAAATTTTCAACCCCCTCCCCTGAAATTAAAGCCTAGCTACAGCATCATCCTGGGCATATATTCATCAATGAAAAAACTTTGGTTTAGGATGATCCTTATCTCCCATTAATACATCATTTCGAATCATCTGCATATTATAAGGTAAGAATTATGAATTTTATAAATAGTTAAAAGATTTTAAGTGTAAAATGTAATAAAGAACTGGCATTTTATAAAAGAGCTAGAACTCTCTAGCTTAGATGTATAAAACTCTCTTACTTTCTGCCATATGTCCTCGAAAGTTTCAACTCCCTCCGCTACTTTCTTTAGACATCTCTCTATTTCCCCTAAAACAACACAATGCATTAATATACAGTAAACTCTTATTCATGCTAAATAAGGAAAAAAAAAAAAGACAAAATAAAGAAATATGATTGACTGTCGAATATAACGTAATTAACCACAAGAAATTAACAATTAATCATGACCCTAAAACTCAAATTAGAAGTACTGTAAATAAAAATTTAATTCTTGATGTCCTTTCAAATCATGTGACTTGAAAATAACTGATGTCAAAAAGCAGTGGTGAATCATATTTAATACACTGACAGATAATCAACGGTGTTTCCAGATAATCCACGATCGCCCGTAGGCCGCTCAACGTCAAAGATCACTGAAAAAATTCTCGCAATTGCCACATGTGTGGCTATTCCCCCTCCCCCACAAGATGCCTTAAAATATCTTTTTGCTCTACAGCTTCAGATTTTTCTATACAATGTATAGATATTTGTCGTAATAATGAAGTTTTTCAAAACTTTCGTATTTGCTCAATCTCTGCTTTTATTTTTTTTTAATTTTCAATCATCCATAGCAGTCATATTACCGATTACTATGAATAATCAAGAGTTAAGAGAAAGTTTCTTGTGTAATGACCATGGAGATTCACAAAAACTTTCGATACGTGAAAGTTCTACTCCCCAAAGCAGAATGTTTTGGAATGTTCTTAAACAAGCCTTCAGCCGATGGAAAACATTCTGTAAGAAATGCATATACATATCATTATATATTTAGTATGTTTTAAGCATTTCCAAATTACGTAAAAGATTTCTTTTTTTAATACAATTTTTCTTTAATCAGATGACAAAAGTAATTCACTACACAATTGTCCTGCAGCAAAGTCATTTGTTCTGTGACATATGTCATATATTTTAGCACATTTTGCTTTGGGGTTTTACTAAAAACTACTTTTACGTAAACACTGCCACGCATACATACTCGGACGACAATATATGCATATGTCATCATGATGGTATACATAAGAAATATAATTTTTTATTTGAGGGGGCCATGGTGAAAAATTAGAGGTGGCCCATTTTTGAAGTCAAGCTACACCCAGAATTAAAAATTAGGAACAAAAAGTTGAGCAACCATGTCACGTAACAAATTTTCTTCAGTTATCAAAACGCTTTACTCGGGTGCGATTTTTAAAAAAATGCTGTAGAGATAAACTATAATTGAACATTTTTATAAAAGTGCCTGACATTGTATCACATTCCGCCCCTGAGCAGCTGGGCCACAGTCAGAAGTGTCGACCCCCCCCCACCCAAAAAATTAAATTAAAATTCACAGAAAACTTAGGGTGCATTTACAAGCAATTTTATCAAAGATTATCCTAGGATCAAAATGGGACAGGGTGCTAGTCGAAAAAAAGGGCATTTTGAATTTTCAAGGGTACATCAGAATACAAAAAAAGGCACTGTACTTATATTTAAGGGCACTCAAAAACAAAGAATAAGTATATGCGCTTTAGGCTTGGCAAATGTCATTATGTAAATCATAATTATTTACTAATATTTTAATTAAATTGCTTAATGATATCATTTAATATTAATATAATTATTTAACATACTCATTGTCTGAGGTAAAATATTTAGCATATTCCTGTTTTTTTTTTTTACTACGTGCACATTAATTTCAACTGCTATTAATTCATAAACATTTTTGCAAGAAATAATTAGTAATAAAACGCATATAATAGAAAAAAAAAGTCACTGACATTTTAAGCATATCCAAATTTTTTGTTTCATTACAAAATTACAGATCACAAACTTTTTTTTTTCTTTAGATCGCAAACAAGTGCCTGTTTTTTGCATCCTTTCATGTGAGTACTGCTTTATCGAAATTCATTGAAACATTTATTCTTACCATCATTACTTTGTTGAATTGTTCAACTTACGGTCTATTTCTTTTATCAGTCAATATTAATTTTAGCTGAAAAAATATCATCTCCACTTCTGCATTTGATATTGCTAAGGAGCAAGCACAAAAAAAAAGAAAAAAGAAAAAAAGAAATCTACATGAACAGGTCATTTCTGTGAATAGTTCAAAAAGATCCATTCGTTCACGAACAACCCATCCCTAATGTTAGCGAGAGGGTGCTTTCCGGGAATCCAGTCAAGTACAAAGGGACCAAGAACATAGGGTGCTATCTTGCCGTTTTAAGGACAAAAAAGGTGGCAATTTTTCATTTTAAAGGCATGTAGGGCAGAAATTTTGCTTTCGAAGGCGGATGGGGTATGGCACCCTTCGAAAAATGCTGAAACGAACAAATACAATTTCGTTAATCCGGCTACTCAAATGCGACAAAATATCATGAAGTATCAGGGGGTGGTAATTACCTTACGTACATTATGATATAAAACCAGATGTTTTTTCCAATTCATTTATTTTATTTGACAAAATTTTTATTCCCAATTCTCATTTTGTGGGAAGGAATGGGGGGGGGGGATTTTTTCGGAAATTTTCCAAAATTCCAAGTTGAAACAACAGGATATATGTTTTCGAGAGGAGGGCAGATCGATGGAATATTATGGACTAAGACTACAATTAAAAAATAAGAATCCACTGCCTTTTTTTTTTTGCTCCAAACACTTGCCTATTTATAGATCCAAGAATCTCCCCGACCTGCCACAAACATAATCAAAAATCGTGGGAAAATATAGAGATGAGATTCTATTAAGAATTTTCTGCTAGAAGAAATAAGAATTAGTCAATCTATCTCCAAATGTGACTGTGAGAAAATCGTAAAGTACCCGGGGGGGGGGGGGGGGGGGTGAGATTACCTTATGTGCATTGTCTATTTACATAAATTTATTTTACATGTCCACATTAAACCAAACTATTATGTTTAAAAGCTGATAGCTTCCAATATTACCACTGTCAAAGGCCATCTCATTGTACAAACCCTTCCCCAGCATTCAGTAGCGTAGCAAATCAAAACTCATGGTGGGGTTGATCAAGTTGCTTTAACCACCTAACTGGTTTGCACATACAGTGTGCGGACATCCAGCTTTGTGTTTAAATACATGCAACAAAAAAACATGCTTTTTTTATGAGCATTTCTGGTAAAAAAATTGACCAGTTAAAGGGTTAAAGAAGATATGATGTGGCCTTCGAGAAAATGTGTTTTGATATACAATAGAGGAAGGGAACCTTCCCTTTCCTATGTCACTGCCTACGATTACCTTTCTTCCTCTCTCTACCCACTTTAAGAAAAATAACATCTTAACCCTTTAACATAATTGAGTGGTCCACACCTTAGTGTTGTTTTGGCAGCTGTCTTCTAGGCATGTGCCAATGGTTTATTGTTCCTCATTAAGGAAAGGCATTCAGAAACGTACGAACAGCTTATTGAACTACAAATGTTCCCCAATTGGCCAAAACACGACTCCTTCGTCTTGGAGACAATATCCTTCAAATGCAAACAGTTCAAACAAGGAATGTAATTGATAAAGCAGAAAAACTCATAGTTATGATAGAGAAGACATTGCAATAACAGTAAGCATTGCTATAATAACGATCACGGGGGACCTACTAATGAGGTGTAGGAGTGAGGACAGATCTTAAAATGTGAGAGACAATATGCTTTTTACTTATAAAAAATAGCTTTTGAAACGAACTTTTCATAGCTTATGAATCGTTATTGATGACTACAGAATCTTCTGCACAATCTTCTTTGGACCCTTTGTTGAATTGGGACTCTTGTAGTTGGTAAGATGCTAAATTGCTAAGCTTTGTAGATGGTAACTAAATATCTATGGAAAAGAAAATGAAGAAAAATATCTTTGAGAGATTCGTCCATAGGCTGGCTAAATCTCACATGATTATTTTCAGATCTTTGTTATTGAATAGTATTATTTGATTTTGATGAGTTCTGGAACTTGGTTGCCAAATACTCGAACCATTTCTAGATCAGTATCATAAATGTAACTTTCTCATTCTGAGCACTTCCATGTCTATGTTGTTGGACATGAATGGGGCTGTTCCAGAGCAATTTTAAACTTAACCTATAAAACTTTTAATCTCGACTCTGATTACCTGTTGTTGAGAGCCCCTTGTGTCCTCCTCTCAATGAACTTTTAAGTCACTGGGCCAAGTAGGATGCAGTGGTCAAGCCATATCAATGAAGGCTGATATGCTCAGGGAACAGGCCCATCGGACCAATTGTCAAAGAATGGATCTCTTTCTCCGAAAGAGAGATAATACTGGGAATGCCAAATTGTCTTTTATTCTAGGAATATGTTTATCATGTCTGTGTAACCTTAATACCCAACATGGATTTTTACCAAAATTCCTTGACCTGAATAAACTTATCAGCATGTTTCAAACTCAGGTAGCTAATCCAGGAAAGCGGTCCAATCGAAACCAAGGAATCACGAGGCAGCACCAAACTTACTTACGAAGTACTCGCAGAGAAAAAAAATTGCCCTGACTTTGCTTACAAAATTCCCCGATTGATCACAAAATTCTGATTTGAATTTTGATTTTGGTAAAAATAGCTTCACGCTCACTTGAAGGTTAGCTATTTAGAACAGAAGTTAGGGAGGTTTTACCAAACCTTTTTCAGTTTAATCGAAACATCTTGTTTTTATCCGACTTTTAGAGTTGACTTCAAATTCCTAGACAATTCCAGATTCTCCGATGCATGGAAACCTTTTAAACAGAACACTAATGAAAAGTTTAGAGACTGTTCTACAAGATAAATGAATCTTTATATCCAGAACTGCAGCGGCTCAAGACATACATGGATAGTTTCTAAATGGACAACTGTGCTAATGCAGGTGCCATTGTTTTGCTTTCTATGCCACTGCACAAAAGCAGATTTATAATTCTGCTGCCTGCAAGCTCTGACGTACTTTGCCGCCTGATCTTACCTAACTTAGCATGACAGAGATTTTGGCACTCTTGCCAAATTCTTAATTTGACGGCTCTGGCAGTTGTTTTGAATTCATCCTTTAGCAAATTTGGCACCTTCTGAACCTCTCTCAAGGAAGCTCTCCCTTTACCAACATCTAGTTATACCTCTTAACATAACAAATCAAAATCGGTAATTCAATTGGCCATCAAAAAAATTCCTGCCTTTGAAACTTTTTTAATGGCAAATGAAAAGTTTGCTGCCATAGGCTTCAGTCTACTTAGCCATCCCAAAGCAGAATGTTTTGTAGTAGTAAATTGGGCAAGGGGGAGGGGGGATTGGGAAGGGCGGCGGCCGAAGGCGGCACTGTAATCCCAGACAGTGTAACCAACAACCAAGGCGAGTTGGGAGGAAGGAGAACATTTTGCAATGTTCTGCAACAAGCCTTCAGCTGATCAAAAATGTTCTGCAGGAGATGCATGTGTATATATATGTGTGCGTATATATATATATATATATACACACTATGTAAATAAATTATAAACTCACCCATAAAGCACAAATAACTTACGATTGTAACAAGCATTTGATATAAATTCATGCAAATAATATACCAACGGTGATTACATACATATAATGATTACAACTTTTGAAAATGGTGAACAATTTTGTTCGTGAAAAAAATAATCATTTACAACCTGTAAAGAAACATAAATTCAATGTGGAAAATTTCAGGAAATCAGAAATTAATAGCGAGTTGGTCCTCATTGTTTTTCAATAACCTGTATCATTCTGTCACGCATTGTTTGAAGTTGTTTTCTTACAACAGCTAAGTTTATATTTTCTCAGGAATTCGAAATTGTTATTTGGAGATCATTCACACGATGGTGTTGCTTGTTGCGCCAATATGCAGCCTTTGCCATAAAACCCCACACATTTTCAACTGGATTCATGTCTGGAGAACGCGAGGGCCATGGAATGACATCAACCTTTTCCCGTTCAAACCACTTTTTGGTGAACACTGATGCATGTACACTGGCATTATCCTGTTGGTACTTCCAATTCGGACCGTCTGAAAGAGGCCCAGATGGGATTAAGAGATCATACATTAATTCCTGATATATTTGGAGTTCATAGTGCCCCGAAGGAATACGATGTCTGCTTTTCCTCCTGCTTCGAATGCTTCCCACACCAACACTCTGCTGCCTCTTTGCTGTCTACTCAGCCTTATCTTTCGTTGAGTGCATAGATCGTGCGAATATGACGAATATCCATCAGGGCCATCAAGACAAACGTTTTTCATCAGAAAACACTATTTCAGTCCGGGTATGACACAATTTCAGTTTTTTTGCACTTATTTAACTTATGACTAGTAGTAAGTTTCGGTTTGCTTTTATTTTCCTGAACTTTACGTTCAAATTTACATTTAATTACATTTCTATACAGTTTGGTGGTATACAAGTGTTGATAGTACATGTGTACACAATTTCAAGAGGGGATACCTGCTCATGAGTGGCAAGAGCTTGGATGTGCCTGTGGCCTCGGGATAGTAGTTTTAGTGGTCTACCATACCTTTTTTTAACATAATTGAGTGGTTACTTCATCACAACCTTTTTTTTTTATGACAGTTTGGACAGCAGTTTGTGAGCGCCCTATTTTACGGGCTAGTCCTCTTGTTGACTGTCCCTTGCAAGTTAGCAAATATATTTTTCTGGCGTAAGTTTCATTTAGTTCTTCTCCTCAAGGCCTAGTCACGAAACGCACTTTTAATCACAACATTGGATCCATATGATAGCCTACATGCTCGTAGTCCGTAAATTTGCATACTGAGCTTATATTTTCTTTACAGATTGTAAATGATTAGTTTTTTCTTACGAAAACAAATTTTCACCATTTTCAAAAGTTGTAGTGGTATGTAATCACCGTTGGTCAAATTATTTGCATAAATTTATATCAAACGCTTATTGCAATCATAAGTTATTTATGTTTTACCGGTGAGTTTATAATTTATTTACATAGTGTATGTGTGTGTATCATATTCATTTTTAAATTCCATAAAACATAAATTCCCTTTTTAATAGAAGTGCAGAAAGTATTTGTCTGACTGATTTTTTCTTATTTAAGATAAAAACAATTATTCATCATGCAACTGTTCCACAGAGAAGATATTTGTTTTGCGACATGTCACACTTTTTAGCACATTCTGCTTCAGGGCTTAGCCTATTAATAAATCCCCTACTTTTTCTGAAGGGAGGAATAAAACTAATGGAGAAATCAAGGACATACAAGAGCAGCTTTTCTTTAACTGTAATGCCACCTTGACCAGTTCTCGACAGCAGTCATTGCTCTGACTCGGAAAGTTGCTTTATTATATATTGTGACCCTGTCAATACCTTTCAGTCAACGAAGATCCAGAAATGGCGGTCTCTCTCAACGATTTTATGAAGAAAAAAAAAAGGGTAAGCTGCAGTGGACTCCTGGCCACTGTGGGATAGATAGAAATGAAAAAACTGATAACCTGACCACAACAGGGGCAGCGATTTTGCAAACATCCAATGCTGAAATTCAATTCAATAGCATTAAATCAACAGTGAGAAGATGTTTCAATGACCCACCTTTTCGGAGAATTTCTGAAGGGAACTTAAATTATGGTGACATAAAATATACCAGAATGACCAAGAAACGGACAGTAACAGAATTCTGTCTTACTACAGGCATGACTTCCTCGTGCAAAACCAATATTGAATTACCATTTTCTCTAATCAGAGTTGTAAGTTCTTGATCTTCATGTTAAAATGTGTAAAGTTCACCTACTCCACTTCATCCCATGCTCATATTACCTGAAATGCCAGAGCCGTACGAAGAAGCGAAAGACTGAATGGGTCCAGGGACTTTTTCCATTGCCCCCCCCCCTACCACCATCCTTTTTTTTCTTCTTTGTTTTGGTTTCTAATGTCTTTCGTATTTTTATCTTTCACATGGCGAAAACAAAAAAAAGTTGATATGGCCCATCATTGCTGGCTCTGCACTGTTGAATATGAATCTTATTCTAATCACTTCAAAATCTGTGTTATTGAATATGGGGTTATCTGATTCTGATTACTTCCAGATCTGTATTGTTGACGATTGTTTTATTATTCAGATCACTTCCAGATCTGTGTTGTTAAATATAATTTCTACTTTGATCACTTCTAAACTCATGATATTGAATATAATTATCTGATCTTGAACTATTTCTGATCCATGTTGTTGAATACGGTTTTCTCATTCTGATCACTTCCAGATCAGTGTCGATGAATGTGGTTATCGAAAGTGCTTGCTATTCTTGGGCAAAATCTTTGACAACTTAGCATTACAGCACTTCCTCCAACTATCAGCTTTCAAGAGACATAAGAAAAAAATTGTTAAACAGAAATATGTCAATAGGAATGTGTACAATTCGACAAAGAATTTATTTGCCAGGACCACAAAATCGTGTCGTTGATTACAGTCATTAATTAGAACATCAGTAGGAGGAATTACAGTATCTCACAAATACAAAAGTTCAATGCAACGTTTGTTGTATTCATTACCCCCAATCAAACTGCAGACTCATCACATGAGGTTAGTAAATCCAGAATATCTCCTTATCTGCGACTTTGCAGTTGTGCTGAGTCAAGGATGAAGTTAAGAAATAAACATACAACTACTTTTGTTATTGGAAATAAAACGTGGATTCACCTTCATAGATATCCAATATAGAATTTTCTGAAGAGTCCAAAAAATCTACTCCCTTGAAAACCAAATTCTGGACTACAGCAGTGGGGGGGGACTGGCACACATTCTATGGTAACACTAGAATTGAACCCTGGTTAACAGCATGATAAACATGCCAACCTTTATGCCACTGTAAGGTACTACTTACCAACAGGGCTTAATTGGACAGGAGCCTGCGGAGTCTGGCTCCGTATTTTTCATTTCTGCCAATTATTTAAATATTAGCCAGAGCCCCTAAGTAGACGCTGTCATGAAAAAGTAATAAATTTGTAATTAAGCTTATGCATTTTGTTGTCCAGAAAAATGGACAACATTTATCTAATTCTTTGCAGCCATTCAATTTTTTAATCGATGTATCATAATATTAGGCTCTGCAGAAATTAAGCCCTGCTTACAGCATGGTATAGCTTTCTTCTTCCTTTTGCCAAGCTAAATCTTGAGAATGCTAAAATTTTTCCCTGATATTTTAGTATATACGAGGGGGATGATTTGAAGTATATTGACGTCAAATTCAGGCCCCTAACCGCTTTAGTTTTGAAGGTGGAGCCTAAAATATTTGTTGGCTGTGACCTTGGATAATTAGAAAAAACCTACAATAGATAATCGCGTTAACTTAACGGCGGTCGGTTACTCTTCATCCAAGGTATAAATACTGCTAACGAATTTGGGCTCAAGCGTTTACGAGCACACAAGCTGGGCAAAAATCTGCAACGGTCATTTTATTTTTGGCCATACGTGTATCAAAGAAGAGATGTACCACAACGGAAGTGCCTTCACTCTATTAATAATACTAAGGGTCATCCAAATACCAAGTTTTAAAAAAATCAGCCCATATATTTTTTTGATATGGAAGTTTCCCTATTTTGGGGATTTTTCTATATAACTATTAAAGAACAAGAATTAGAAGACCCCTTAGGACTGCACCTGATTGCTATTGAAATGGGAAAATGTTTTTTGGGTATAAATACCCCTCACTGATATTTTTCCTAGTACACCAATAGTACAACGGTCCATTAGCTTTTGGCCATATGTGTATCAAGCAACAGGTATATCAAAACAAAAGTACCTTCTGTTTGTTCTTAGTACCAACGGTTTTCAAAATACCAAGTTTTAAAAAAAATTGGCCCGTATGTTTTGTTGATATGGGAGTTTCCCTATGTTAGGGATTTTTATTATTTTATAATTTATTAGTCAATCAAAAAAATATTTCAGTATGATCAATTATCTTCATTACTGCTACATTATGAAACAGTTTTCTGTTTATTATATATATCATCGTGTTACTCATTAGTTCAAAAAGTGACGGGAGCTTTATGCTAATGGGTAACAATCAATGAGAAAGCATGCTATTTTTGCGTCATTCCGAATGATAATTCAAGGCATTATAAAAGGACGGCACATAAAAGCAAATAAAATTAATTGAGACACATTTTTCAAAGTAACAGCTCCAAATATTTCTGCTACTGACATTTTGAAAGTAACCTTTTTGCTATTTGTTTAAATAGATTTTTTTTTTTTTAAAGTTATGAATAGATACAGCACAATGCGTTGTGACTGCTGTAGGGTGCATGGTCAAGACAAAAATAAAAGGAAAGGTATGCAAAGATTGCAAAATGTCGGCGATAATATCATTGATGCGATTGTGTCAAGGTTTGCCTTATTGTTGAAAACAAAAATGCAGCTCAAGCTTTGCACAACATCTAATATTGACTGCTGCCGTAAAACATCAAATCTTAAAGATAAAATGAAAAGCCAAGGTCATAGGATCCATGGATTTAGATGAGTCTTCTAGTGACGAGTCAGTAGATGATGGATCATCTAAGAGAATGGTGTCTCTTGACGTTCCCTGTGCCAAAAATAACCATCGCAGGTGTGTTGTGTGCTCATCAGAAGACGGCCTGTCGGAATTTAGTGCAATCGGGCGGGCTCACGTTTGAATGACAAAACGTCTTGTCGTCAAGAAGTAAATGAAGGTCTGTGAAGAACATCTCGGTGTTGATGACCATTTAACAAAGACTGCCCTAAACATGGTAACCCAACAGGAGAATTACACGTTAATGAGTGGTGGTGATTAGGTCGATTTTTTCAAGAATTACGACGTCAGAGAATACCATTTTTGGCACTAACGATTTTAGTGACATGAGAACAGAGGTTAGTCTTGCTGTAACAGGACTTTCAAAGGACGAATTCCTTCAGGTTTTACGATGCACCAAGAAACTCAAACCAAGCCTGAATCATATGAAATCAACAGCACTAACCATATACTTGCACAAGATGAAAAGTTGCAGTAACATTGATCAAACAGGCCGATACTTTAAGCTGGACTCGAAATGTACTATTGAAAATCGAATCCATCAAGTAAGGAATGCTCTAAAAGAAATTCATGACATCGCCCGACCCCCTTCTTTGGTTCATAAAGATATCCTCAACCACACCTCACTTATGGTAAAAGGTCTGTTCGATGATATTGTCAATGCAACAAACACAAAAACAATCATATACCTTAACGCTGAAGGGACTTATGCATATTGTCAGAAGAGCACAAACAACGCCAAACAACATGCTGCTTTCAGCTCCCACAAAGGACGTCACTTGAAAAAACATTTTTCATCAGCACCACAGATGGGAACCTTATTCGGGGTGAAAACATATTCGATGCATCAAAAAATGATGCCATTTTGATAAAAGAAATTCTTGGAACTGACGCAAGTCTACGGAATTCGATTGAGCCCACTGATAAGTAGAAGACAGTCTTCGTCTTAGATTGTGGGTTTCGTGATGCTGTTCCTTATCTGGAGAGCAAAGGGTATCATGTGTTCACGCCTGACCAAGACACATCTGGCTTTTAGCTACCAGTCCAGAGAGCAGATCTTTCTCGCTTTGTTACCAAAGTATGCCAGGTGATAGAGCGAGTTAAGGGAGTTTTGAAAATGAAATGGCGTTACTTTCGTGATGCCATGCCAAATTCGACAACTTAGAACATGACTTGATGAGCCTCTGCACCATATACAACATGACATTCAAGCCATTAATGACTGATGCCGCTAATGGTGATGTCATCGCTCACATGATGAAGTCACGTTACGCCGTAGCTGAAAACCCTCTGAAGGCTATTACTGAGCCACTTGATAAGAAAACTACTGGGTTGTTCGAAGAAAAGGACGCACTCATAATCGACGATCTTTCCCTTTTTATAGGTAATGACTTGAGGCTCATTACATGTGGCGTTTATCAAATACGAATGGCTAATAGCTACATCCGCGAGCACCGGGGCGCAAGTAATGGCTTCCCAATAGAAGTGGTGCGAAACCCTTTTCCTCTTCATTTTATAACAGCGCGAATACAATCGAGACACAAAAAAGTATAGGCTGAATGTCGCGTACGAACCAAATGGATGCGGGCTACGCTCTATCACTGGTTGGCATTGCCAATGCAAGATTGTCCCAAGAACTGTTGAGTGTTGTTCACATGTGGCTGCAGTATATTTGTGTGTGCATGTACTATATTTGGAAAAGGACCTCAAATCTGATTATCCCCACCTTCTCCATAACGCAAGTGAAGACGATTCTGACGAGGACAGCAGTGACTAACATTATTCCATATGTATAGTCTGTCATATATATACTATGTCATGTATGTATTTATTATGTATATACATCATATTATGTACTATGTGTTATCTATGTTGTGTATTGTATATAATACAACTAAACAGATGTCGAAATGAAGGGGCAGAAAGTGTTATCCCCTTGTTGATAGTTCATAAATGACATTCTAAATGTATCCATTTAAAACCAATTTCTCTTCATTTTCATCACTGGTAAGGCTTAATATGTTGAAAAATCCCTAAAATAGGGAACCTCCCATATCAACAAAATGTGCAAGCCGATTTTTTTAAAATTTGATACTTAGATAACCCTCGGTACTACAAACAAACAGAAAGCACTTTTGTTGTGGTACACCTGTTGCTTGATACACGTATGGCCAAAAGTTAATGGACAATTGTACAGTTGGTGTACTGGGAAAAATATCAGTCAGGAACATTTATACCCAAAAAACATTTTCCTATTTCAATAGTAATTACGTGCAGTCTTAAGAGGTCTTCTAATTCCTCTCCTTTAATAGTTGTATCGAAAAATCCCTAAAATAGGGAAACTCCCATATCAAAAAAATGGATGGGCTGATTTTTCTAAAACTTGATATTTGGATAACCCTTAGTAATACTAATAAAGTGAAGGCACTTTCGTTGTGGTACACCTCTTCTGTGATACACATGTGGCCACAAATGAAAGGCCGCTCCAGATTTTTGCCAACTTCTGTACTCCTAAAAGCTTCAGCCCAAATTGGTTAGCAGCATTTAAAGCCTGGATCTTCAGTAATCAACCGTCATTAAGTTGTGATTATCTATTGTAGTTTTTGAATTATCCAAGGTCACAGCCAGAGAACATTTTAGACCCCATCTTCAAAACTCAAGGGGTCAGGAGCCTGAATTTGACGTCGATATACTTCAAATAGTACTCCCTCGCATATACCAAAGTATCAGGGAAAATTTTTAAGCGGACCATTTCCTAGGGAAGTTATACCTCCCCCTTTTAGGCTCAGGTTTGAAACAGAAGATTTAGCCCCATCGGACTAAAATTTTTCACATGATTCTGATGTGAGTAGGCAAGTTTTCTGCACTATTACATTTTGATACATGAAAATTTTGTTTTTTCGGCCCACTCTAGTGTCCATCCAAAATTCTGTTTCAAACTTCCCTGACTTTTCCAGGTTTCCAGACCAAATCTTAATCGATTTCCAGTCACTAATTACAGTAAACACACAGCACATTCAAATTTGCGGAATGAAAATAAGTTTCAAGACCATAAAATTCATTAACGCAAAACCTAAAGCCATTTACAAATCAATTACAATTTAGTTATGAGGCCCATTCTTACGTTAAGTATGGGACATTTTCATAACTTTCGACATCAATACCATAAAACAGCTATTCTTAAATTTTCTTAAACCCCAGATACCCTTTAGAGATCTTTCGCCCTCGCGGACCCCCAAGAATTAACTCAAAGTTTAAAGCCCGGAATTTGCATCATATGTATTTATTTCTAGTGTTTCATCACTAATTTTCACCATTTAAGGAAAGAATTTTTCGTCCCCTCATAATTTATTCTTAGCATTAAAGAGCAAATGCTCTTTTCTTAGTGTTTTTCCTAATCTTTGTGGAACACCGGGA
>QLNU02014176.1:172136652-172155079 GCA_006491805.2 Dysdera silvatica | reverse complement strand
CTTCGTTTGTTTGGATTTTTTATGGCGCAAGAGCATCTGGGCTATACTGCGCCAAACATGGTAAAATCAAAGACGTGTTTCACCGTTTGTACCACTTTTCCTTGTTTGGTGCTGAATAACCTTTACTCTCCTTGCGTCATAAACATTCAACCAACCGATCAAACTTCATCATCCAGCTTTAGGGCGAGAACGTCAAGTTTGAAACAGTGTGTACCAGGCAAAACGCACCGCGCTTTAGTAGCTCGGTTGGCATTGCTCTCTTAAGTGCTGCACTGTGTTTCAGCACTTCGGTTAATAGTGAATCAGAACGGTAAGCTCTCGATCAGAAGTTCGTATCCAGCTTACAGTATGTCACTTTTCCTTTCTGGCACTTGGAAGCCGAATAAAGCTTTAATATAAGCCAAACACCAAGTGTTTAGAAATATATCCTTTCGATTAAATTTCCACGCACTCAACTCTCTTGAATAATATGCGAAATAAATTTTTCTTTTTAGCAATGCAACCTGAACGTATTACGGCTACGTATCGCATGTTAATCTTTAACCTTTTTTTAAATCTCTTATGCTAATATTAATTTAACCCAAATAATTTTGTATTAATGTTAATTGCCAAAGCATTTGTATAGACAGTTCCCATTTTTCATTATTTCGCTTTCTGTTGCATATATAAATCTTCAGGGAATTTTCACTTTAATCTGTTTTCTAACAGGTTAATTGATTCAAGTGACTTTATATACACTTCTATGATATATATATTTTGTTTTTTAATTAAATGAAAGTGTGATTCAAAAATTTAATGCATATTATACATTTATAATTTCTTGTTAATAAAAATGCTCATTGCATATTTGTTTACATTTGCTAAAATTAACCTTTCGTGTGGATAATTTGATTTAAAAATTTATGAGGGATTTGTTTTATGTTAAGTTTGGTTTACCTCCTATTTTTCTGGGAACTTCTCTATAGTGGTACCACATTTGTCTGCCCTGACGTTAACCGAAGTTTGAATCCAATTATTAGTGAATGCTTGCTGATTTTGTATGAATTCATTGTCTTGGGTTTTCTTCCCTATGCGATAAGGGATTTGGATTCCTCGGACAATTGTGGAGCCATGTACAATGTGACCTTGCTATCCATGGACCATAAAACGTGGATAACCTAATTTAATTCCTCAGCTATCTCCATCTTCAGTGCCATAATAATTGCCACGTAGCAAAAAGCAAATATCTTAATGGTATTTAGCACTTTCATTTTTTCCTACTGATATTCTGCCATTGAATAGTAGCCATATGATTGTGTAGTAACTCTAGTAGAGAAAATTCTATTCCTGCTGATGCCAAATGTTCGCCTTTTGTCCCCCCACCCCCTGCTGATTTGTATTCTGGAGTTTGGTTTTATATGTAACAGAAGTTAAAATCATGTGGAAACCTGTATATTCTCTGGCCCAGCATCATCTCTCCTCGGATCATTAAACAACTAGTTATAATCATCAAACCATGGTTATAACTGGTTTCAACCAGTTATAACCATGAATTTCCAGATCATTTGGCCAAGTTTGGTTCTCACTAATCTTAATTGTGCGTAGCGTGTTTGTAAAGTAAGTACTGTTTAAAAAAAAAACATATTTTCAATAACTTTAATTTTACACGAAAGCCTGGACCTTAATCTGCTTTACAACATAATTTCCACTTCTATTAAAGCGCTTGCCATATCGTACGACCAGCTTCTGAATTCTATCCTCATAGAAATCTGCCACCTGATTCTTTAACCATTCTTCTACTTGTCATCGTTCTCATAACACTGACCGACAAGGTTCTTCTTTGTTTTGGATTACACAATACAGTTTCTTTAAGATCTCGCAATGACTGTCTGAGCTGCCCCTAGTGTGTGCCCCTTTCACTGTGTTGCCCCTAGGCAACAAATCTACAAGCAAAACAGCCTGGCTATCCCAAAACACAGTGCACATGATTTTTCGGGCTGAATTCGTTTTTCTTTAACTTCACTTTCTTGGATGATGTTGAATGCTTCCATTCCAAGGACCGTTGTTTTGATTCCGGTGTGACATGAGCAATCCATGTTTCGTCACCAATGACAATTTGGCTTAAAAATTTATCCCCTTTGACACAGTATTTCTTGGGGGAAGTCAAAATGCTGGCTAAATGATTGGTTTTGTGCAACTCATCAGCATTTTTGGAACCCAGCGTGAGCACAACTTACGATACTGTAAGCGTTCTGTCACAATTTCATACAGAACACTTCTTGAAACGCGGGGAAAAACATAAGATAATGATGAAATCGAATAACGACTGTCTTCTCGAATTTTTTCATCGACTTCCTGCACCAGATTATCAGTAATGATGGACGGTCGCCCACTTAGTTCCTCATCGTGCACTTTTGTACAGACATCTTTACATGCTCTATGCCATTTTCTTACCATTCCATTGCTCGTAGTATTTTCTCCATACACTTCACTGATCTGCCGATGAATTTCGGCAGCATTCATGTCTCTTGCATTTGAGAAATGAATAACAACGCGTATTTTGCAATCGGCGGCGTTTTCAATGGACCAAGCCATTTTAAACATGTGTAAATAAACGTTAACGCAAGCAAAATCTTCTGTAATGGCATTTATTGATAGCCAACAGATGAGAGTAAGTTGCGAGTATGTGCAGAACGGTGACTGCAAAGCTCCATAGGCAATATTTCAAAATGGTACTTACTTTACGAATGCCCCTCATATGTAAACACATGATTTAAGGGTAACGTTAGGCTGGGGTTCTACCCAGATAACTCATCATAAAGTGTCGAAACATTAAGAGAATACAAATAGGAGATTATATACATCATTCGATGACCGATAAGTTATTGCTTTTTTTTTTAGAGAGAGTGTTACATTTCTCTGATGATGATTTATATTATTTTTTTTTTAATGATGAAAATGTTTGCGCTGATCTCGAATCTATAAAACCCATCATGTTTCTTCACAATGTTTTCTGTCATGTTTCAATGCCAAATTTCATGGCTAATTTTTAAATAATGCTGTCAGCATTAATTTATTTTTAATTTAATTAGATCCTTAACTTTTTCCCCCTATCTCTTAGAAATTGTTGATGTGGCCGATGGACTGCGAGAGCTTGAGGTCAGCAAAGAAGATAAAGGTACGTTTGGCATGAAATCCTGGTTTAACCTTTAGCTTACAGGTAGGACAGGATATATCCCAGCAGACTTGCCTCCCAAAAGAATGGGGCTGGGATATGCCCTGTCTCAGCAATTTTTCCCCCCTTTCTTGTTCTTCCCAAATCAATGGTCAGTTTAGTAGTACAAATGGCTTGATCACGGGTGGTAACGAAAAGGGTTACGAAATAAAGGCCTATTGTACAAATATGACCTTTTCCCCTCCCTTCTTCTTCTTCACCGCTTTGTATGAAAGTTAACAATCTGCTATTAGATTATCAGTAGGTTTCTGTCACTGATGTACAATACATGCCCACTAAAGTTATTTGGCATTGTTCATTTGTACTTAAGCCCAGTTACACCTCCTTCCTGACCTCGTGTAGTGATGCTTTTAGGTGTCAGGTTGATTTGTATGCGGAGGAGGAGGGAAGAAGCGATATTTCCCCGTACGAAACAACAAATTTCTTTTTTCCAGCCTTGTAATCTAAGGTTAAATTTGGTAATATTGTTTTATACTGTTACAACATGTGTTATTTAATAGGGTTCTGTGGTTTCAACGATAGCTGTTGAGTCCACTAGGTTGTGTTTCAGTCTAATTCCGGCACAGCATGATCTTTGCCGCCGTTGTACGATATAAATTCAAACAAACCATCAAATTTAATTAAGCTTGGTCATGTGTAAATATTTGATGGTTCAGAGGTTACGATAATGTATTGATCCCATCACAGATGAATCGTAATAGAGTTTACAAAGTAAAATTGCAGGGCCCCCTCCTGTTATAATGCACTCGCTTAGCCTGTTGTTATCCCATGTTTGGCTCCCATCTGTACCAAAAGAAATGCAAAAAATGCTGACTAACTGCTCACTATAATTCGTGAGTTGGTTCCCTAGTCCTTAAGAGGTCTGGATTCAGAAAACGATTGATCCTTGCATAGCATGGTCCTTGTGCTATAAAACTTGCATAATGTGTAAAATTACGAGTGCACAACATGCTATGCAAAAGTATGACATACTGATGTTGTTCATCATAAATGGCAGTATTTTTTTCCTGCAATGAATTTTGCTTTATTACTACTTTTATTTGTAATTATGGAAATTTGACTTATTGATGATTAACTAAGGAGCGACTGTTGATACGTTTTCAGCTATGGTATTACAATGGTGGATCCAGGAGGAATACCCCATCCCCTTAAGAATAAAACGTTTATGCTAATTATAGGTCTCTCAGAATATCATTATATTGGTTTTCAAGCTTTACACCCCCCTCCCCTAAAATACTTCGTGGATCCACCCTTTTGATTCTATGATAGTTAATGGAGTAAAAACAGCATTTTGCTTAACTTGCGAATAGAAAGATCAATTTGGTTCCAATGTCATATTCAGCCATTGGTTGTAATACTTACGATGCCTGAGCAGCAGTCCTAGGACATGCATTAAAATTGACAACTTTTGTCAAGCAAACTAACATTCTTTTTAGGTTGACTAGTGTCTTGTGGTTGCATGGTGATAACCCGTTTGCCGAACATGTTGTTAATCCGTGATTGACTTCCGTTAGTGGCCCACCATCCCAAGAAACAATGCAATTACTCATTGTAGTTTGGAGGGTGATAGCCTGACCTTTAGAAGTTCAGATTCCTGGGAAAAATCTAGATCCTTTACCTTACAGTGACATAGTGATGACTTGTCTGCATAGGCTTAATTTGGTGGGGACACCTCCAGTTCTTATTGAGCAGGGGCGAAAGTATATTTTTGCACCCCCTTCTTTTTCTTTCTTGCTCATAGTCATTATTATTGTTGCCATATTGCAATAATACTTAACTTTCTCATGACTCTTTAAGAACAAAAATGTAACTCTTCTAATCCTACAATTGTATACAATTCCATTTTATCCCTCTGCTATAATGTTTATAACCGAAAGACTTGGCACCATACAGACATAATTTTTCATAACAATTCATGGATGGGCAAAAGGTTGATACTTGGATAACACAGAAAGTGTGAAGCATTATATCCTTCAAATCACGAGACGATTAGTCAGCACAACATCATCCAGGCTAGTAGAATAATCCTCTTAAGGAAAATGAGAAATACAATCGACATCTCAAGTCATTGAGTTGAAGCAAAATGACGAGTTGTAACTGACCATTGGTCATTTATAATGTTCTGGCAGTCTTAAAACCAAGTATTTATCTCAAGATGGCAAAAAGAGTTTACCACTTCAAAGTGTGCCCCAAGTTTATGTAAGAAGGATGGTGTAAGCATAAGCGTAATTAGAGGCAGGGGCATGTGCCCCACCATGTTTTTTCAGAGCATGGACAAAATTATATTCCCTCCTTCAGTTTAAACCCCCAAGTTATGCTTGCCTGTCATGTCATTAACCTAGGTTTGACTCCCAGTGTTACTGTAGGATGTGTGTCTCTCTCTTTTTTTTTTCCCTCACAATCTGAAGTTTGGTTCCCATGATGGCAGAGGTTTGAATTCCTCGGAAAACTAAGTCCCAGTGCAATATGACCTTTGCCATCTATGTACTGTAAAAACGTTATAATATAAACCAAATGGACTGGTGATTTTGCCAAGTATGCTGATAATTTTGTTGGGTGGACTGACAAGGTTGTAATATAGACTAACAATTTTGTCAAATAAACTCATAATTTGTTAAGCAGCTATTCTTTGACGATATGTTTAATTATGGAAGGTATACAATACAAAACAATCTTCTAAAAGGCATAAAATGTTACTCAGTTTTACTTGTGTTGCGTACATTTAGCTATGTTAAAATATTATACTTAATTGCAGGGTTTAGGCTGTGTTTTTATTTTCCTTTTACATTGTAGCTAAAATGTAAAAAAAAAAAAAAAATCAGTTTTAAATTTCTTTTTCTACTGCAAATACATGCTTGCAATAGTTTTGAAAATGTTGTACTTTAGGAGAACGTTAAACAAAATAACATAATTAAAATTTAGAACTACAAATAACATTTTTTATTTTGTACAAAATTACACAATTGGTGATATATTTGGTACAATCTTGGCTTTACTACATACCATAGTTTGTAGGCATTTTCATAATCAAACTGATTTCGATCCATTCGTTAATGACATCACAGAAGGTCTTTCAGATCGTGTGGTGACTGCCAGCATAAAACTGTGAAAATTTTTAATTTTCAGGGCTTTCGCTTTTTAGCGAAAGTGGTATTAAATTTTTTTGCAAAATTCGAGAGGGAGGACATACGCAGCTTAAACTCTGCTTAATTGCTATGATATGCAGTGTAATAGCATAATATGATTTAATATAATTTTTCCTATGGTAATACAGTAAAACACCTCTTAATAAACACCCCTCAGATATATTCACTCCCTCCTCCCCTCCCCAGATAATTCCTCCTGTAAAATTCCATGATAATATCTCTCTTTGCGGACAAATATTTGTGTCTCATAGGTGTCCGCTAATGAGGGATTTTATTGTATTAGGTATGCAACTGTGTTTTCTTTCTAAATATTTTGTACCATCTTTCCGTAGTTCGCTGAATCAGTTTTTGCAATAATACCATTAAAAGGAGAATTTCCAGTGATCGTACATCGCAATGGTGCAATTACTTTACTGGATTCTGTTCAAAATGACACATATTTTGCCCCGTATAATTTGGCTGCAGAAGAAGAACTTGTCTGGGTCGATGCAGTTGCTTTCAACAAGAATATTGTTATTGCACAGTTAACGTGTAGAGCAAAGGTGAGATTTGAACATTTGTTTTAAAAAAATTATTTGAATTTCGATCATGCTTAATACAGTATTTTGTTTGCCTTTTTGTAAACTAAAGCGTTCATCCTTGTATCTTATATCCTTCCGTTTCATAGCTCTTGCTGTCCTTTTTTTTTTCTTTCGGGTAAAATCACTTCAGTAACTGCCCATCAGCCAGTGGTCAGTGAATTGCTCGATGTGATTTTGCCCGATTATGCTATTAAAACATCTGTTTCAATAATGTATATTTGATAAATGTTTCAATAATGTGTACATGTGGTTCCCCACTGTCCTTGAAAAGTCCCTCATCTCTCTCTTTTTTTTTTTTTTTTTCAAATTAAGGGCCCTTGAAAAGTACTTGAAAACTGACAAAAGTATGATTAGTCCTTGAATTTTTCTCAAAAATCTTTTTTAAGTTTTGGCAAGAGAGGACAAAAAAGGCCATTTCTTCTTATTTTCCGAACAAAGCCAGTAGTGGACTAGGAAGGGACACATCCCTTCCTCCCCGCCCACTGAACATGGCTAATACAAGGGATGCAAAAAGGGTAGCTTTTGCTAGCAGTGTGTTAAGTTGAAAAGGAGCAATATAATTAAACACTCTAATTTCAGTGTTATGCTTATAATGTCTTGCATTTTTAATTTTTATGTACATTGCGATTGACAATGTGAGGTCCTTGAAAAGTCCTTGAATTTCACCAGGACAAAAGAGTGGGAGCTGTGGTGTATTCGATAAATGTTTTTTCTTTAACATTACGTTAAGCCTAAAGTCACATTTAACACAATTCTAATAAGCCGTTCTTTTGTTGATGAACCTGCTAATGAGCTGTTCTTAGAATGTAAATTTATTTATAACTTGACGGGTTATTACATCGAGAGTTGAAACATAGAAATAAAAAGCCACAAACAAGATAAAATACGAAGAGTGCAAACATAAATATGCGCGACAATAAAACCCAGAATGTCACTAAGAAAAAGTACAAAAAATGCAATTAGAAATGAAAGCATTTCAAGAAATCAGAGAGAGATCACAAGTGCTCAAAGTTTCACAGAGTGTTCAAAAAGTCCCCTGAGACACCACGGTCTCTCGTGCAATGAGTTTCAAACTCATCCGGTTCTGTGAGTGTAAAAGTAGAATCTTAAGAATTTCGATGAGTTGTTTGAAGGTGAACCCTCAATGGGTGACCTCTTGTTGTAGATTGTCCAATAGGATGGAGCATAGATTGAGCTGGGTCAGTGTAAATTAGATTATGAATTAGCTGATAAAAGAGTTTTATATCAGCAACAAGATGACGCCATTCCATGGAGTGAAGTCCCGCTAATCTGAAACATTCATTGTAAGGATGAGTTCGCAAGGCTTCTTAGTGAAGTAATGCAAAGGTGACTCGAGGAGATAAATATCTCGAGTCTTACAAGGGTTCCAAACTGGAGATGCTTACTCCAATAGAGGAGTATCAAAAGTGTTAAAGGCCAGCAACAGATAACCGATCACACTTAGCAAAGCCTTTTACAGGGAGAAAGCAAATCTCATTTGCTCTTGATACAACTCTTTGGTAGTATGCAGAGAAGTCCAAACTGTCGGTGATCAAAACACCAAGGTCATCAAGATTTATGGAGACTAGAAGAGAAGTATCACCAATATAGTAGGAACAATGTGGGTTGGAATAACCAATGTGCAATATGCCTGATTTAGAGGCGTATATTGGAAAGTGGTTTGTTTGATACCATAAATTTAGGTGGTCGCATACCAATTGGAGGCCATAAGAAGAGTCCAATGACACAGCTGTTGAGAAGAAATGGAGATCATCAGCATACATTCTAGCACTAATAGGTCGAAGGATATCTGGGATGTCATGAACAAAGATTAAAAACAACAGAACAGCAAGAATGGTACCCTGAAAAAATCCACTGGTTGCTGTAGATAGGGGGAGCGAGAAAGATTTATTTATTCGAACTTGCTGTGTACAGTTGCAGAGAAGGGCAGAGATAATACAAACTAGGTTACAAGGAAGGCCAATAGCAACCACCTCGTCAGTGAACAAGGATTGATTGATTGATCATATCAAAATCATGGGCAAAGTCAATATATGTATGATACTGACAAGCATACCAAATTCACAGGAATTGGTCCAATGCTCCGTACATTGAAGTGGTTTGCATATCTGTTACGAATAAAACCAAATTGCTCACTCAGTATTAGGTCTCTGGAGATGAGAAAGGGCAACAAAAAACTCAGGATGCAGTGTTCAAAAATATTCGTCATGATATTTGTCGGAGATATTGGTCTCTAGTTGGATGAGTGGGACGAATCGCCCTTTTTAAAAATTGGAATTATAGTCACAGTTGTCCATGAGTGGTGGACAAAGCCCTCCATATAACATTAGATAAATACCGATGACAAAATAGTTTGCAACGGAGACACAAAGCCCTTAAAAGAACAGTAGGAATATCATCAGGACCTGGCGATGCTCTCAGTTTAAAACCTCCAATGATCCAAGCAATAATACTCGGACCGAAGAAATGGGACACGTTAGGGGTCGATGTATCCTCAGAAATTGCAATCTGAAACATACGTGCAAGTACCCCCAACATAAACATTTTGAAATGTAGATGATAAAAGAGTTACTTTCTCTAGATCCATGACTGCAAAGGAGCGATCAGACCTTCTGGGAGGAGAAAATATTGCGGTAACTGTTAAATTTAGATCTAATGTGATGGAAGAAAAACGACCTATTGTCGGGTGTACATCAAAGGTGAAGATGGGGTGATGACTCAATGTGAGATATCAGTTGATTGTATCTCATTGATAATGAATCATACGACGCTTGTCTCTCCATTGATGGGAAAGTACAGAGGTCTCTCTAAAATTGGCTCTGACGAGCTAGGTTAAACCACTATTAACATTAAACAACAATATCAATCAACGTTTATTGGCGTAGTGATACGCACCAGTCGCACGTGGTATCACTACGCCAATAAACGTTGATTGATATTGTTGTTTGATTTAATCTGCGTAGTGTTCGATTTATATAAACACTATTAACGTGTCGTCTGTTGTCACGTTGACATGGCGTTATAGGCACTGACTTTATAAATTATTGTGAGTTCCAAAAATTTTAAATCGAATAACCGGCACACATTTCAAAGGATTCAAGTATAATTTAAATTTCATTATCAGATTATCTGGTACAATAAGACACCTGAAATGTTAAAATGAAGCAAATTATAGTTAATTATAGAAAAATATTTTTTCTCTAGATAATTATATATTTATTTTGCCTTTGTACAGGCAACGTTTTTATATACAACATACAGATATTGTTGAATTTCCAACTCAATTACCTTCATAAAAGTAACAAAAAAATGCAAAATTTATTTTTAGGTGCTTTTACCAATTTTAAAAATGACAACTTTTTTTTTTCTCCTTCAAATTATTTCTGAATTACAATTTTGTTTTCAGTACTTTAAAGAATCCAATGTACCCTCAAAAAATGGTGTAATCCCTAAACATGAGAAAATTTGATGCTACAGTTATAATAACACGATAAAGATCATTGGAAAATTAATATTAAATTTGAAATCTGGATTCGACTCAGTTTTTCCTACTCAAAAAATAGTTTAATAGAAACTTAGTGTTGCTTACCTTACTGTTTCAAAGTTAAAGAAAATTCTTCAGAAATCATTTCATTGTATGAATTCATCGGCAACTTCATCTTTTATGATGCTTGCAACCAGTTCACTGTGTGTGTGTGTACAGAATAGCAATGTCATTAAGGCAATCTTATGCCATAGCTGATCTGGTATAAGATTTAACGCACATCGAAGGCTTGAAAATGTTTTTTCCACTGCACAGGTTGACACTGGTATTGTTAAAATTATATGAGTGAATTTCACGAACTCCTGTAGCATATCAACTAGTAATACATCCTTTTTTAAAATACTCACGGTGTCTGTCAAAATTAGTGATGATGATATTTCACGATTGTAAAATGTCGAAGAACATAGATCTATGTAATAACAGTCGTTCCCAATCTATACTATCTGCATAAAGTTTAATTACCTCTTTGTCATCTTCATTCATTGATTCTCCGGTGACAAATTTTTCTATTAATTGATGAATCTTAACTGAAGTAGTACTCTGGAAACCAAGCGGGATAAAACATCCAGCATTTCATATAATAATATTTATTTTTTTTTTGTAATCTTGTTCTGCAGATTTCAATTGCATTCCCTTGGCTCTGTCATTGATTTGTCACATAACTCGTCTTTGTCGAGGAAGTTGTGGCTCATCTAATTCCAATATTGTTTTCCAAAAATCTTCAAAATATTCTTCTTGGTGGAAGTTTTAAATTGTAGCATTTAAAGAATCCAGAATAGCAGTTGCTTTCATAAATGAAAATGATATTTTTTGACGAATTGTATTTGTAGCATCTACATGACTAAATATCTTAACAAGAACATTTAGATGAAAAAAAAAGAAGTCAAATGATATCATATTTAGAAAAAACCCATTTGCTTTTGCTCCAGCATCATTGTTCTGCATTGCAGCAATTTCATTCATAAATTGTACAAGACGGGAGTAATTAGAAACAATGGAGTTCATTGAAACAAATCATATAATCCATCTAGCTGGGCAAAATGGACGAATGTTTCCTTGGTTTTCATTTTCTTTTTGGAAATGAGAGAAAAATGATAGTCTTTTTGGAGAATTTTTTACAAAATATATTATTTCCCGAGTGATGTTCAATAAATTTCGGCAGCCTTCTTGGAGTTGAACACTTTCTTGCACAACTAAATTTAAACTGCATGCCAAACAATGAATATGGATTGCTTGGGATTCCATCGCTAAAAATTTTAGTACGAACTCCATTTATTGCTCCATCTCAGAGTCCAAAGCCGAGTTCATTTAACTGAGAGAATTCTAATAGACACCTTCTTGAAAGTCCACCGTGCTCACTGTGGCTTAATTTTAGTGATCCTACCATAACTGGTTTACCAACAGTGGATGGCCATGGACCATGCAAACAATTGCAGACTTAACCTTTTGTGTTTTTTGGTGATTTAAGTTTACGTTTTTAGCATATGATGTTTTCATGATAATGAAGATCATGCTGCCACTAATTGTCGTCTGTTCTTCCTTTCTCTTTGTAGACGAACTATAACTTGCGGAGTTTTACAGTAAGTGGTGGTGCAGTTGACGATTCTGTCATATGTATTCCTGTTAAGCAAGATTCGTTGAGCTTAAAAGGATATTGCTTCAGCAGCAGTGCGGAGCAGTTAAAGTTCCTGACTATATGTAAGATACGTTTTTGTGAATTGTTAGCAAATATGGAAATTACTGTAATCGTTTTAATGGGAAAAAAAATAAAAAATACACCCAGACCTTGCCTAATGATTCACAGGGTGGGGAGGTTCCTTAAAAATGATAAATATGAATATGATCTATATAAATTAGCAGTATGTATATGGTGAGTAGTAAAAATTTTAATAATCTGGTTGCTAAGCCATAAAACAATTTGACAACCGGTTCTTATTTTTAAAAATAGTTTAATAATCGATTTGCATTAATCAGTGTGAATTAGCTATAGCTCGTCACTCTGTATTATACCGTAAAAATTCTTTGTGTGGTAATTGGACGTTATAAATCATTTTGATCGTTCAATACTATAAATGTCATGATGTTCAGTGTTATAAATGTTATGATTTTTCAATGTTATAAGTGTTAGGATTTTTCAATGTTATAAACGTTGTGATTTTTAACGCTATAAGTAAAGCTAAAAAACATTGAAAGGTAATAACGTTTATGATAGCGAAAGATTATTACTTTAGAACGTCGAAAGATCATCACTTTATAACATTGAAAAATCATATATAAAATTATTTCATTGATTGATTGAACAATTACTGTAATGGAGCAACTGTTGAAAAGTTTTAATTGTTATTCAAAATGGGTACTTGTCTTTTTTTTTTAATTTATATAATTTTTTAGGTATAATTAGTTTATGTACAATTTTTATATGTATAAGGATTGTACCTTACAGACCACAGTATAACGAATCGATGCTGCATATAGAGCCTTGCAATAGTACAGAAGTAACATATTTATCTATCACAAGGGCAGAACGAGAATTTTTCTGAAAGGGGTGCAAAGCATGGAAACTAATTTAAATCTATTCCATAAAAGTTGCTGTCAAGCTTGGATAAGTAATATCAAACGCAAATTTGCACTGTTCTCAGGAGGGAAATGCACATGTCTTTGGTCTGTCATGTAATTCTCGTTCCCGTTGTGTTGTTTCAGTGACACCTTAGAATGTGTGCCACATTTTGTGCTCACCATACTCTGGGGTTTGGTTCCCGAAGCCACAGAGGTTCAGATCCCTTTGGAAACTGTAGTTCTCCAGGTGTAGCATGTTTCTGTCTGTCCTTTTGCTCTAAAAACTAAACAAAGCACCATATAGTGTAGCATTATGTGGGGCCTGAATGTACACAAATTGGCAAGTAAGTGATTCTTTTAAAAGGCCTGTATTAAAATTTCCTAAGACTATGTCAAAGACTCATTATCTTTCTATTTTAATTATTACATGTAATTAGTCTGTAGTAAAAAATTAGTTAACATCAATCTTTCTATTATTAACAGGGAGCAGTGGAGATCTGTACTCCTATTCATTAGATGGAACAACCTCAGAACTGTTGTTTCGTGTTCCTGGCGTGGATGCGGCTGTTGCTGTTGGAATAGATGTTCTTCGTGTTTCTCATTTGGCTCTCGTTAAGCATCAGAATAGTGGCATGAAAGGTTCGTTACAGCTATCTTTCTCTAATTGAATTTAGATTAATGCTAATATATGTATATATTGAGATGTTATTACGTTCTTCTCATGTTTTATGAATACATAAATAAAATTACGGGGAAGGTAATCTTTATTATCACCATCAGTTAAATTAATGATTTCTGTGGTAACCGTGTTGTGGGCTTAAAAAAAGACTTGCCGTCTAGATTTGTGGAGAAATACAGATTTCATCAATATTAATTTTGAGGTTGTATTATATTCTAATAATTGTAAGTGGCAACAGAACCATAGTGTATTTAACCGGGTTTTTTTTGTTTTTGTTTTTTGAATTCCAAAATAAAATTGGTATATTCTTTAAACTTTTCGGTAGTAGTAATGATTCCTTTTAAAATAATCCTTCGTCTCAAAACAGCGGAGTCTCAACACTGATAACCTCTGACATTTCTGCTTTAAAATTGATGTTAACATTTGCTTTACAGAAAGTGTTCTTGAAGTGTGGGATTTAAAATACCATATTCTGAAGGCCAAAAAGACACTAAATCAACCTCTTTTGAAAAATGTACAAGTAAGTTCATTTCACATGTTCTTGTACGCATCTTCCATAGTTTAATTCTCATGATGTGTTGCAACATTAGAGCAATTAGTTATAGAAAGAAATTGGCGCTACTGCGAAATACAATACCCTGACAATCTTTGGTGATTCTATTCCAAACGTTTGGTCTTTTAGTTTTTCTGGAAACCATGTGAGTTTTTCTCGTTGATTGTAGTACAAAATTTATTCCCTGCATTTTTGGAAGCTATAAAAATTATTTTTTTTCCACAAACTTTGAATGCTGAATTTTTTTACAGCCTCCATTTTGTTTTTGAAACTCATGAAGTAACACCATTTGGTGTTACTTCACAAGACTGCCACTAGCCACTTTTCTAAATTTTCCATCATGGTGGACTTGCATTGCCCATGTATGGGTGCCATGATTGAAATACCGATTTTTCGTGATTTATAGAGTGTTTTGAAATTGGAAATTTGGATCTTTTTAAATCTGAGGACCCCATTTTTTTACCCAAGTACTTTTCTTGTATCAGTGGATGTCTAGGGGGGGGGGGCTTTTGGATTCTGGCATTAAACCTAGGCACAACAACCTCGTGAATCTGTAATTCTTGCAAAAGCATTACCACCCAAAATTGCCACATACGCCAAAACTGCAAATATTTGATGAGTTACCATCTGCTGAAGTAGCACTAACTGGTTATTAAATTAAAGTAATATTAACACTTACCCACTGGAAGCCTATTAATAGGCTTTCGATAAGTAAAGTGTTAAGTAAGCATTCCTTGTGGTGGGGAGGGGGGGGGATGTTTTGCAACTAAAAATTCAATTACTACTACTTTGTAATATTATATGAGCAACTGGTTATTAAATTTGGCTAATTACATTTGCATTCTTCCTAGCTACCGTGTTGAATTTTACCCAAACAATGTTTTAGACTTCACGGTAGCTTGGGAAGATGGAGTTAGTTAGACCTAATAAGCATTCATGGTGTGACTAGTACATTTACATTTTTACCCCCACCTCCTGCTTTTGCAAAATTTACTGATTCAGACAGATACAGGGCCTAGGTTTAATACCGGAATCCAGAAGGGGGGGGATGTGAGGGAGCAGTCCCCCAACTAGGTGTCATCACCTTCAAGGAAAGTACTGTAGCCCTAGTTTTTTAAACACTGTATTGCTATGCAAGTTTAGTTTCTTTTGCTTATTTTTTAACAATCAAAAAATTTTTTTTTTTTTTATGATTTTTCTAAAGGACCGATGCATAACAACGTTTATCCCTGTCTGTCGTGTTGGAAATCACCAAAGTCGCCAAGGTTACCGTGTTTTTCAGTAACACCAAAAAGAAAACATTTTTAAGGGCTACAATTTCTTATTATACTCTCTTAGAGAACAATAAATGGAGAAACAAAGTAAAAAAGTAACTAACGTAAATGGAGAAACAAAGCAGCTATGTCGTATGCTTTCACTTTGTGGTGCAGTTCCACAATATAACATGGCCAAAGCGGGTCCATATAAATGTGGCCTTGCACAGTCTAGTGATGTCCAGTTTTACTGGGAATAGCTTCTGATGAATGTTAGGTTCATCATCAAGATGACTTCTTTGCTTGGTATTAGTGGCCGCATAAACAAAAAAATTCAGATTAATATGAATAAATGGTGACAAATATGAGGAGGATTACTTTTGCTCTATCGGCCAGTGAGTTTAAATTTGTTTTCTAAACTTAACCAAAATTCCGAACTTTATTTGGAGGGCATTTTTCAAAGCAGTCTCTGATATAATGTATATCAAGCATTCATAATCAGTTGATGTTAGGCAGGTTGGTTTATTTTTGAAGTAATGGGGCAAGTAGGTTCATTGTCCAGTCATACTCCTTCAGCTTTACTTCCCGGACCGTTAAAAAATAATTCTAGTTGGAATCACTCGGATATTGTGGGTGTAAACGCGTGTTACCCAACATGTCTGCTCGTGCCTTCAATTAATGTTTAGAAATGTGACATTTAGATAATCATGTGCTAATTGTGATGTAATGAAAAATAATTTGAGAAAACTTACGATATCCATTTAGTTTTCATTGGAGAAGTGGAGTATTCTTCTTGAAAATATGCCACTAAATCTTTGCCAAGTTCCCCGGATCACAGTTCGGGAACCTCTGCAGTAAACAGTGTCACTTGCCATATTTTCTGTCATTATATAATCTTAAATAGCTTTTAATCTCTGAGAAATGGGTCCTCAACTTTAAATAGAGCTTGAATGTGTGATAGCTTAGGTTAACATAGAAACAAACGAAAGCTCGATTTTTTTTGTAACATGCATAAGTGAGCAAATAAATTTTGAAGTCATATTTTTTAATGTTTAGATAAAGGCGTTGGGTTCATCTGTCTTTCTCTCTGCAAATTCAAATATCGTTATGGTGCCTGTAGTACTGGAAGCTTCAACATTGTCAGCTGTTGTCGGCAAATCTACTGCAACTGCTGCTTTAGATGAAGAGAACACATACTCGTGGTCCAGTAATGAGAAGGTGAGATTGCTTGCAAATATGTGTCCTCTTATTTGCTTTTAATTTCCTCATGGTCACATTCAAGCCGTGTTTACATTATGGATTGGTGAAAATATTCTCTTCAAAAGAGTTTAATCCTGCAATGCCTTACATTCGCTATTGGTCCTCAGATGACATGAAGTAAAGGTTGAACATGAGAAACACATGCAACAAACTTGAAATATTTGGGAGATGTAAGGGATAGGAATAAATGTGTCATAAACATGTTTTCGTTACCATAATTTTATACAGTTTTTAAGTGATATAGGGTGATTCAGAACTAATGGAACAAACTGAAAGGGGCAGTAAAGGACATCAAATAAGCCATATTTGGCGAAATCAGGTCCGCAAAGGATCCGATTTGGCTGTACAGTGAAAGTATTATTTACATCCACATCGTTGTTACGTAGGCAATTACATGAACAAAAAAATTTTTTTGACGCATAATTTAAGTGATTGACCTAATAATGCAGCAGATTAAAAAAAATTAAAAAATTCCCTTCTCTGGCACTGAGTACTGTTGCCATTTAGTCATCAAAGGTATGGAAAACGATTGTTTTACCATACTGGAGGCAATTGGGAATTGTCAAGCATGTGTAATAGGTGAAGGAGATCAAAAGAAACAACTTTGGTCCAGTGAACCAATGTCCGAAAATGAGCCTTTCTGGAACTACAGGGATGTTATTATTTGCATCCACATTAGTTAATCATGTAACAAAATTTGGAAAATTTGCCGTTCCGGCCTTGAATCATATTGGAAAAGGTTTCACTACTTACTATGGTCCAAAACAACTTCCCATGGCCAAATTAATGCAATTCGAGAATTTATGACCCATATGTGAGACTTTGCATGACTGAACACAGTGGCCCAGCCAGAGATTAAATTACTGGATCATGGCTCAGAGATTGCTAGTTTGAGTCCCGGCTCAGTTTATGACAAATTTTCTTTCTTTTTCTTTTCTGGCTATTATAAGTTAAAAAGAGAGATTTTAATACATACTATTAAAAAAAAGAAAGAGAGAGATTTAATCATGGCGATTATTTTCTTCGTTATCTCCTTAAATTGCTTAAAGTGAGGGCTTCGGTTATGAAAGCTACAGTAAGATAATCAAAGGCTTTTATACACATTTATCTCGGTAGCCTTTTAACCTGTCTGCATGTCTTATTCAGGATTGTGTAGAGAAATAAAAATTTAAAAAAGCGTAAAGATATCTAAATTGAAGTAACAAAATCAGTGATAATTTTAATGCCCTTAAAATGTGGATTTTGTTACTGATTTAGTTCTTTCAATATAAATTTTATGATTAGTCATTCTTTAACAGTGTCTACATACTGTCATACTCCTTAAATCCTGAAATGTCGACATGCATATATAATATTCGCCGCATTTTGTTACAATGCTTTGCTGAAACATTTAAAACTCAGCGGGTGAAAATTCTGAGCCTTTAAAACTTTTATTTTACAGAATGAATGCCAGATTGCAGTATGTGAAGATATTTCACCAGTGTCTGATCCTACAAAAATGTAAGTTTTTAAATATATATATATTCACGCAATATATTATATGTACTTTTAATTATTAAAACATATCTTATTTTACTGTTTATGTCATAGCATGTATGTTTAAAAATTGTTATTATGTTA
>QLNU02014176.1:172083728-172136552 GCA_006491805.2 Dysdera silvatica | reverse complement strand
TTTCATAAGGGATTGGCGCAGTATAGCCCAGATGCTCTTGCGCCATAAAACATCCAAACAAACAAACAAACATAATTAGACTGGGGACTGTTGCTAGCGTAAGGCCCGCCGTAGTCGCGGTCCCTGCGCTATTTCTCACCCACAAAGTTTGTAGAACTGCATCTCTTTGCCTGTTTCATACTTGCCAACTTGTAAAGTTTTTCACCAAACTGATCCAATACCACCTAAATTCTAGATTCCCATTAAAACATTTAAGTGGGTTTATTGATTGATCGCAAACTATGATTTATTTATATTTTTAGAACTAAAAAGAAAGCTAAAAATATTGGACCATATAGTATATTGAATTAGCTAAGGTCTTTTTTAAAGCATGCAATTAACATATTTTGTTAAATTTTTGCATAAGGCAACTTCTTTAACGACTAAATTTTTGTTGGAAGACAACTATTTTTGCCACTAAATCATTCACTTAAAGCAACTATTTTTTTCACTATTTCTAAGGGTTTATTGCCACTAAAGCAACTATTTTCAACATAAATTTGTGTGGCAGCCCTGGAGGAGGTGGATATCGGAGGCCAGGGCTTCTTTTCCTCCAAGCCAAAAGGCTGGTATCGTGCCGGAATTCAACGTTGGCTGAGTACCATTGAACATAATGGGCTTTATATTGAAGATTCATGAGCTTTCTTAGGTATTTTTTCAATAAAATATTTATCACAAAGTGTATCAACATTTATGACTCATCCTAGTAAGACAGAGAACAGCATTTAGTGACGAGTCATGTGATGTAAAAAGTTGTGTAATCCTGGCAAATAATATAAATATTTTTAAGTTAAAAAAAATCAGTTTAATCCTCACTCCAGAGTGTAACAGATCCTTTCTAATATCCCATGTTTGAGTGATTAAAATTTGTAAAGCGGTGTGAGTAATTTTCCATTATTTAATAAATATGTATCCTTAATAAGAGGACTTTTTGAGCCAGGACTATGAAGTGAAAATAACGACGAATGTTTGAGTATTTTTTTTAAAAAGTTTGAAATTTTGTATTACACTTGCACTGAGCATCGATCCCATGTCACGGTAGCCCAAGTGGTTAAGGTACTCTGGTTCACATGGACGGTCCCTGGTTTGACTTCAGACTTTGACAATGTCTCTTTTTTTTTCTTCTCCCTATACATGCAGCTCTAGTTTGCATATAAAAGTGTGGGTGCTAGGAAAAATATTGTCCACACCTGCATTCTTACACTGGTAACATAGTAGAGAGCCATTATTGCGGCTTTTGGAGAGAGAGAAAGAAGAAGAAAAGGAAAATTACAGCAGTATATCCACAATGGTTTTTGAGAGAGAATTAACAGTCAAAATATGGCATTGAAGTAATGACTAACGAAAAATGTTGCCATTGAAAATGAAGCGTTTCTTATCATGACCATCGTGTTTTTTCTTCATTAAAATAAGCCATAATGTCTAACCATTTCATTTGACCAGTTTGTTTTTGGACGCTCTGTATGTGTATATATGTATGTATAGATAAATGCATGTTCTGGTGGAAGTGGACTGTTTTTATAATATATGCAGCATTTAGGTAGTCACAGACTTTTTCTTCCACTTATTTACTCATATATATGTCACGGTGATTTTTAATCAATGCAACATTATTCTTGTTTACTAATTGCAAAGGAGGGTAAAGGCGATTTTTTTCACATTTCCACGAGCGATTTGACCCTGTAAACAGAATCTAAAATTCTTATGTGAGAAAAGAGCAGGACTTCACAAAGAAGAAGGCAACTCAAGTCCATAAAATCATAGTAGAATACCAATAACTTTAACATAAAAACTCAGGATTAAAGAAAAGCAGAAGTAAACATGATCTTAAAAATAGGAAAATTATAAAGAAAGTCACAAACGAACTTTTGCAGCTGTGAAGTAAAAAGTTATTTCTAAAGATTCAATTTTTTACCATTCTAAGTTGCGAACCAAGTTGAACAACAACAAACTCGTAATTTCAGATCAACATGACACTTTATCAGGGAGCAAAAGCAATATGTTTCAAAATAATACCTTTCTCCCAAGCCAATAGCAAAACGTCTCTCAAATGACGTCACTCGAACCAGCCCAGAATTATTGTTTTAGATACAAAATAAGATTTAAGGTTAGAGGGAGCAAAACTCCCCCTTTGTTAAAAAGGTGAAGCAAGAGAGGAAAGAGACGGATTATGGCGGATAAAGTTGAGCTAAACTAATCCAAAAGATGAGCAGATGATGGCCTGGGAAAATGATAAATAGGAAAGAGACCATATATATATATATATATCCGATCTCGAAGAGGTTTGCAAAACCGTAGACGTATACAACGAATATAGAGAATTATTGGGTGATCATGTTTTTCCATTAGCAGCCTCTTCATTTTATTAACATAGATTAAGCAAAACGATAATGAAATAGTTTTTAAGAACAATAATATCACGGTGCAATGTCAGGAATTTTAAATAACTATTGTTGCTATTGTTATTGTATTTTGTTTTAAATAGCGTTATCATAGATTAAAATTATTGCATGTTAGATGAACCATATGTAAGTGTAAACAGAAAATGATGATATGGATTAGTGAATTTTGTAATAGAAATCGACTCAGGTTAAGCGTAATTAAGAAAGTCATGTACTTATCAACGTGTTTAGTGAATGTATCGGTGAATTTTATTTGTTTGATTGAATTATTTGAATCTTTTGAGTTTGATCAATGAGGATAAACTAATAGATAATCGTTCTCATATGATAAATTATATCGATAAGATTTAACTGATATGGATTCGATAGATCAATTGATAATTTTTGAAGAACAGGACTCCACTAACATGTATACCAAAATATATGAATTTATATTCTCATGCTATCCCGAAACCAAGGTATGGGATTTAGTTATAATCATGTACTTCATGATTTATATAATACTGATTATAATATTTGTTAAATTGTAAACAAATATAGTTTTCGTGTTTAACAACGTCCTATGCAATTATTTTATGTGCCAATAGTTCTGCATATTGATTTTATGCGATCATACATACTTATTTTTTGATATAGATATTTGAGGTTTTACAAAACAAAAATTTTACCATGTTTGGCGCAGTATAGCCCAGATGCTCTTGCGCCATAAAAAATCCAAACAAACAAAAAACAACACAACGCGTAAAACCTAAGTTTAATTGTCCTATCCGAGCAAATAGCAGACCACTAGATCATCACGACCAAACTACATATTTAATCTAAATGTTTCAGTTTTTAATATTTGTTTACCACTTAATAATTTCATTATCACATAAAAAAATGCCATGACATATATATGTATATACATGCCTTTAATAGAGTTCATTGTTTTAAACAAGCCTGAAATACATTGTATTTGTATTACTTTTATATAAAATAGGGCAATGTTGAACATTTAAATAAATGAGATTACATTTACTTTAGGTCATTTAAAGCCATCGGTAAGATGTCAGCAGAAGACATCATCCAATACTGTGATCAGTTGGCCCAGTCAAGTGGCATTTCTGAAAAAGAATTGGTCGGAATTCTAAAAGCAGTTATAAAGTAAGAAAAACATGGTTTGTTTTTTTTTAATGTATGTGCAGCAGAAAATCGATCATCGGAACCCCTTGGTACCAGGCCCATAGATCGAGCAATTCCATAATCTCTGATGAAATCGATCAATAAAAAAATAATTTTATATAATTTCTTGGCTGGAATTCTACGTCATAAATCGATTACGAGTCTTCAAAGCACCAACGTACCTTTGTGACGACGATCACTTTGTTATGTGACATGCACCATCTTTGGCTCTCTAGACTAAGTTCGACTTCCAGTAAACTATGTGTAAATATGCCATGGGTCAGAGGTCACGATTATGATTGGTCTTTCCCAGAAAGGTCTATAGCACAGTCTTGGGATGTGAAATATACATGCACAGTAATTGTCAAGAATGGTTCTAATTATCAATATTATGTTGTATGTGAAGAGTGGCATTGGTTGGTTTTCTTGTCAGTATCGCGGTTCTCTGTTAATTAGTAACTTAATTTGTTTATGGTTTTTTTAGTCGAAAAGATTCAAAAGTTGACAAGAGCATTGAAGATGAAAGCGATGATGTCAATTTCAAAGATACAGTGTTGTATCCTTTTCGTTAGTGGACAAACAATCTGTGCTTAAAAATTTTCAAGATTTTCATTGCATGTTTCGCCTATTGTACTTTACTTAATACTTTTTTTAAGCATTAGATGTGCTTACTATGCCAATCTTTTCATATTTTATAAATTTGCTGTTATTGTCCTTAATAGTTTCTTTTTAAAGAAATGCAATTTTCAGAGTTTCATTCAGCGATATCTTTTTACGACAGCATTTGAAAGAGCTCACCTTCTCAGAAACCTTGGTAAGTGTAATCTGTCAATGTGCATAAAATACATTTTGTTCCGTCAAAACTATAGTATCTTTGGTGTGACTTCCAATTTTTCCACAAAAAAAAAAAAATCAAAGTACCTCAGATTTTCCAATCAAACTTTTTATTTATGAGTACCCTCCTCTTCTTTCTCATAAACCTCTCCACCCAACTCTCCATGCAAAAAAATTGTTTTTGTTAGGCAGTAATGTCCTTAGATTAGCTAAATAATTAAGCAACTCAAATTAAGGAAGTTTTTTTTTTTAGTCGTTTTTTTTTTTAAAGCAATTCATTGGGTGAATTTAAAATCCAGTTGTCTTCACTTCGGAAAATACTATCTGAGCAATACCTTATACGTGAGCTATTATATTATTTTTGACAATTTTGGACATAGTATCTCTTTGTAAAATAAAACTAATAATAAATAAATCTTATAGCCCAAACGCTCCAAGTTGGGTGTCATTTTTATAAACATCACTCTTTATTCTCATCTCAAAAAAAAAAAACCCACAAAGAACAAAATTAACATGATAGAGTTATCTTTTTAGTAAGACACATTCATACGATAGCTCAACCAGACGAAAAATATTATTCATCCATACTGTCTTTTTTCAATTAACTGTTTTGGTTTTTTTTTCTATCTTAATTTATAATGCAGATCTCTTTTCTCGTGCACCAATTGAAAGTCATATCACCTTAATGTTTTCAGTTATATTATTTATGTGTGCCATCGATCGGTCAATTATCATTTCTTACATACTCTGTTGACGTCCCGCTAAGGAACCAGCACGAAAAGGCTTTAGTGGTCATCTACATTTACATAGAGGGTGTACCGGAGATAGAACTGCGTCATGACAGTAGTGTTTAAGTGCAAACGAGTGATATACTCCAATGGACACTTGACAATCTTTTACATCGGCGACTTCGTACGAAGTTGGTGAATGTTCTGATAAGATGACGTAGGGTCCATCTCTTCTTGGCATAAATTTAGCCCTTCTTCCTTTACAAGCATTGCGTAGAGGGTGTAATGTTACATTTGCTCACCCGGATGGAATGGGGGAGCCGGTTTGCGTCTTTGATCAGCGTAATGTTTTCTCTTATCCTGTTCTTGTTCTATAACTTCCTTGACTTAATACTGTAAATTTTGCAAACTTTCTTAAATAGGGAGTAACCTCAGGAATAAAATTGTCGTTTTCAATGATGTTTCGTATATCATTAGTAACATCGTCCATGGTATGAAATTCTCTACCAAAATTTAAGAAGGATACTGTTTAACCAGTTGACTGACACTTGGCGATATATTTAAGGCGAAATGTATCTCCGGTAGCTTCTCAGACCAAGAATCTTGCTTAAGATCACGATTCTTATGTTCCACGGAGTTTGCCTGAGGATGATACACAGGAATCAGGGACTGTTGAATATCCAATAAGAAGCAAAGTTGTTGAATCACTGCATATATGAATTGGGTCCCATTGTCACTGATGATTTGCCGTGGAACTCCATACCTTAATATGACTTCCTCCACAAAGGTGATTACACATTCTTTGGCTGTAGCAATGGGTAAAGAAAATAGTTCGACCCACTTAGTTGTGACATCTTTAATTATAAAAATCCACTTTTTCCCTTTACTTTCAGACAAAAGTCTAAACAAATCTATCGAAAGGGTTTCGAATCGCTGAGAGGGGACAGATGTTTGCAGTAATCCAATTGATTTTGGGTTCAAAACCTTGTATCGGTTACAATCGACGCAATTTCTCATGTAATCTGTGTTATGCTTCATCATCCTAGTCCAGTAATAGCATTTGGTTAAAAGTTCCTTCTGTCCCGTAATGTCCAGTCGTAGGAAGAGAACATCATGATGTTCTTTCGGCATTGATTCTCTTTCCTAGGTAGAAACTACAGGGTTTGTACGGGTCATGGAAATCATGAAATACTTGTTTGGAAGTAATTTTAACCTAAAATTCTGAAGGTCTACATTAAAAACGCACAAGTTTGTGGAAGGTCGTGGGTTCAGGTCCCACCGAAGGCAGAAATGTTTATTTTCTTTCGAACGTTTCACCATCTAATCACGCCATACCATCGGCGTTGGTATCACTACGCCAATAAACGTTGATTGATTGACATTGTTGTTTGATTTAATCTGCGTAGTGTTCGATTTATATAAATACATATGCTGCAACGGGCATTTCGATCAATTTAATACCAGTCTCTTTGCAATTTGGTTTAAATAGTAGTCCATGTACTACACCATTCTGCGAAATAACTGGCTTCAGTAAATAGTCTTTATATACGTTCGTAAAGAGATTATATATTGTCGTTCGTAGCTCAGTGGGTAGAGCCTCCGCCCGGCAAGTGGAAGGTCGTGGGTTCAGGTCCCACAGAACGCAGAAACATTTCTTTTCTTTCAAACGTTTTACCACCTAACAATGCCATATCATCGGTGCTGGTATCACATAGCCAAAAAACATTGATTAAAATTGTTGTTTAATTTATTTAATTCATTAAATTTTATTTAATTCATTTATATTAATGAATTATTTTATTTAATTCATCTTTTGTCATTGAAATAATGTTAAAAGTAAATTGGTGTCATCTGTTTCACTGTTGAAACTTCGTAAAATGTTCTTAACATTCGCTTAAGAGCTTATCTGCTGGGTAGCAGAGGCCAACGTTGCCTTCCGAATTTCCAGCTGAAGCTGCAGTTTTTCAATTTCAAACTCTTGTTTCTGCACTTCTCTCTCTTCAGTCATGTTTTCTAGGAGAATTTTTACGAATTCTTCGTCATTTTTATGTACTCCTTAGAATCAGTTCCTTCAGGTCAGTTACCTTCATATTGTCATCCACTTCTTCGCCTAGCTTTTCTGCAAAAGTTTTCAATTCCCCGTTTCTTAATTTGGCCAAAATTGCCATTCTTCAAAGTGGTAAGTGAGTGATTTTGTAAATCAACAGCTAATCTGGACGATTTATAAAAATCCCAATTAACCTTTGCACCTAATCGATTAAATACGGTTAACCTTTGCGGCCAATTACACAGCCAACCTTGGCGGTTAATCAGTTAAACACATCTGTAAATTACGAACTTCAGTTAAACACATCTTCTTTTTCAAAGATATAACACATTTACCGTGTGTCCTTTTCATCTACATTAAAGAACGTCTAAACAGTCTGCTGCTTCGTGTTGTTCGTGCCCCACGTTGGGTGCCATTTTATAACCCAAACATTCCAAGTTGGATGTCATTTTTATAAACAATACTCTTTATTCTCAGCTCAAAAAAAGCAATGAACATGATAGAGTTATCCTTTTAGTAAGACACATTCGTACAATAGCTCAACTAGAAGAAAAATATTAGTCATCCATACTGTCATTTTTCAATTAGCTGTTTTCTTTTATTCTAATTTTATAATGAGGATCTCTTTTCTCTCGCGTCAATTGAAAGTCGTATCACCTTAATGTTTTCAGTTTATATTATTTATATGTTCCCATCTATCGATCAATTACTATTTGTTTTCATGTTAACGTAATTTTTTTATATTTTCCTCATTGCCAATATTATTTCTGCGTACTCCAGGTTGGGAAGTGTTGCCTTACACCAATGTCGAAATAACGGTTATGAAATCGAAGTATCAACATTGGTGCTGATTTTGGCTGCAATTTGTTACATAAAGCCGTAAAACCAGTCAACTATTTAAGCATAAGTGATTTTTTTTTTCTTGCAGGTCATTCTAAAGAGTTTACTTAGGATACTGGATCGAAACTTATTCTGCACGAATGACAACAAACGACCGACTGATTTACAGGTAAAATTTTTGCAGGCATAATTGATGAAAGCAACTGGGTAGTTGAACCTCAAAGAACAGTGAATATTTGCAGTTATGCAACAGTCTCTCTTATGATAATTATAATGTGCTTGCTTCACATCTTTCTTGTAAAATTTTAGATTGTTAGCTGGATACAGTTGGTTATTCAAGTTCACTTTGAAGAGTTACTTCTGTCGCCAGATAAAAAAATTCGGCAGTTGCTGAAAAAACTTTCAAGTTCTTTGATGACAAAGGTATGTATACGTAGAAGAAATGTTTGAATTTAAAATCATGTGCTGCTTCAGTGTTTTGATCTATGCAGCGTCAGTTCATTTAAGTTTGTCAACACAGGATTTAACATACCATTTTGTTAAAAAGGAACGTCTGCAGAATTTGTTCCCAATGGTGCAAAGATTGTTTACTCAGACATCTCATAAAGATTGCACTGTGGTCCAGGGTTTGGATTCCTCTGAAAACATTAGATCCAAGCGTAGCATGACCATTGCAGTCCTTTAGCCGTAAAACCACAAACAGCCCACAGAATTTGTCATATTCTTAAATCATATACGTCCTTTATTAACAACTCTGCCATGGCAACATATTCACCTAGTGTGCCGTTAACCCAAGTTTGAGTCCCAGTAATGCCAAAAAAATTAATGCTTAGTTGCTCACTGCAGTCCAGGGTTTGGATTCTTTGGAAAACTGTAGGTTGGTTAGATCTTTATGGTGCAAGAACAACAAAGATCATTCTGTGCAAAGGAAAACTGTAAATCCCAATGCCACAAAACATGTACAAACAAATATAATCACAATTGTTGAGCATACTGGGTTAGCTTTAATTTGAATTCAGTCCCATCATGTTTATTGCAGTTCGAAAATCATTCATTAAACTATACTTTTGGGTCTTAAAAAGCTATTGTACCATTTTGGCATCGATAACTACAAACAAATCTTCATTTTACCACAGCGTAATTTCTTTTGTGCTTTGTGATACACAAATACACTCACCGACAACGGAAGTTGCATATCAAGAAGGAAGCATAGGAGGAACCTGAAATTTTATTGATGGACAGATAATGATATATATGAGCAGAACAATTATAGACGGGTCTGTGGTACACAGTCCGGTTATCCTCAATATCTTGTTGCACCACCTCGTTCTGTGATACAAGCAGCAATACAATCTGGTATGGTGTGAAACAGATGCCTGATGTCGTCCTGCGGTAGACGGATCCACACCTGTTGGACGTTACGTTCCAAATCCCAGAGATTGCAGTAATAAGACAGGGCTGGCGTTTCAAATGGTCCAGCATATGCTCAATAGGAGAAATGTCTGGGGAGTAGGAAGGCTATCATTTATGGACATGACCTGGGCAACCCAAGCCATGTGAGGCTAAGAATTATCTTGTTAAAATATCGCACTTAAGATCTTAGCCACAAATGGGAGCATATGTATCCATAGAATCTCATCGACCTACCATGGGCCCGTCAATGTTACAGGTACCACTACTAGACCAGATCGGCTGTTGTAGGCTATGGTTGAGCAAACGATGATGCCTGCGGTGTGGCTGGTGTGTTGGTAGATACCAAGGTTGGGATTGTGGCATTGTCCATGGGTCTTCCAAACCTGGATACGATGATCGCCAGTCTCCAAAATAATGCGGTGCTCACCGTTAAACACCACACGTTGTAAATCTGTGACGGTCCATGTTGCTGTAGCCTGGTACTACTGCAAACAGAAATGCCAATGTTCGCGGCAACATATGTAAGGGATGCTTTGGTCACGTTCGATTTCTTGGAACTATCTATAGTTCGTAGACATACACGAGCCCCTACTTATACCTGAACAATGGATATAGTTGTGGTCGTGGACTCCACATGTGCCTGATACACCATCATTCGATCTTCTCCACTCGTAGTATACCTGGTTCCTCCACAGTCGGTCTGAGTAGCGTCACATGACCAGTCCTCCTGATGCTGTTGGAAGGCATAGTAATACACTCTGAACGATCCACTCTATTTACATAATTTTGCAGTTGTAGAATGTTTTCTTCTTGGTGTACAACTTTCGTTGTTGGTGGGAGTAGTTTAGGTAATACTGTACCAAACTGTATCACAAAGTAACGTATCATTGTTGTAGCCATATCTTTCTGCGGTAGTTTATGATGACAGACAAGGAAATTAACTCCACAATTTCAAGATAGCGTTTAATCATATCTGTTGACTGTGACATACAATTTTAAAGCCATAACAGTTGGGACTACTTTTGGTATGCTTGAAGGACTACAGATTGGGATGTTGAAAAATATGTGTAACACATGTAACTGTGCCAAACACTTAATAGTAATTCTCACTAATACACTAGTGACATAGAGGTAATGCATTTGTGTTCCTAACCTGGGTTGATTTCAATGGTAACGTTAAATGTATTCTGTTTCCTTATGCAACCAAGGTTCAGTTTAAGGAAATTAATGTTCCTTTTAATTAACTCTTTCAGATGGACATTTATGGCGAATTAGAACAGATCAAGTACTTGCTGTTGTTGACGCAAAAGAAGAAAAATATCTTGCCGGACAAGTCCGTTCATTCTAAATACTGTATAGAAACTTTACATTTGTGATGACAAATAAACTTTGATGTTTTTATTGCTTTTGTTTGAAATAAAATATGTATATGTAACGTAAAGGACCAGGAAACAATGTAGAAAAATAGCTTTACATTAGTTGTGATTTTATTTACTTTGATTAGGTTTAGTAATGGTGTTGGGCAGAGCTTATAGACGTATTTCAGACACATCTTACTATTCTCTACCAGAAATTAACTCAAAGTGAACATGGAGTGTTGCCGTTTCGTGTTACTGTTGGTTGTCTGATGGAAGCATCACCTGGTTGGTAGCAAGTACTTGGGAATGCAAACATGACAAATTTGAAAAGGAGGGTATGGATATTTATCAAGGTTGTCAACCTATTCTCTGCGTTAAAATATTCTGCAAATCATGAATTGATCATCAGGTGTATACGTTAATTTGAAAAGTTTATAGCCAATTGCCACACTGTAGCATGTGTATCAATGTTGGACATCCAAAACAGCATCTATCTCAGGGTTGTCCAACCTTTTTGGGTAGCGGGCCACTTAAAGAATTTTCACGGATCTCGTAGGCCAGCATTTTTTTTTTTAAACCACTAAGTTACATTTAAAAGCCTCCCTTCAGAGTTTCTTCAGTTATTTGTTCACTTGTGATATAGAAAGGGGTCACCCATGGTTTTTCCTTATTTCTGAAAAAAAGGGCCCTGCGGTGGCGCAGTGTGGTAACGCGTTCTCCTAGTGCGCCGCTAATCCGGGTTCGACTCCCAGCAGTGCAAAGAACGCTTACTCAGAGATCTCATAAAGATCGCACTGCTCACTGTAGTCCGGGGTTTGGTTTCCTCGGAAAACAGTAGGTCCCGGCGCAGCATGACCACTGCAGTCTTTGAGCCTGAAAAAAAATTTATTTCCAAATAGTTGTCGGCATGCTGGATTGTGACCTGAGGGCCATATGTTGGACAACCCTGATCTACCCAAAGCATTATCTTCATGGGCAAAATAAGAAAATATTATCAGAACAGACTGCAGACTAGTTTTTTATTTTGTCGGACAATGAAATAATAAAAATGCATGTTAACAGTGAGTCAATTATTTGCTTAAAAAAAATCTTACAACTGTCAGCTTCACTGACACGTCAAACAGAAAAAGCGATACATAACAGAAAAAAAATTTTGTTGCACACATAAACTAGCAATTAAATATTAATGTAATACTTATACACATTAACCAAAAGATGTTCACCATATGTAGAAAAAATTAAACTATAGAACTAAACGTGTGAAGAAAAACTGAAGTTGTGGCGACACACTTTTGCCACACAAAATATTTAACATCTTGAATTTAAGGATGACGAGAAGGAATATGTACAACCATTCAGAAAAGAACACTGCAAATAAGCAATAATTTGAAGAGTTTTTAATGTTTATTGCCGATGACAAAACTTGAGAATTTATGTTCTTAATTGAATCTTAATTCATTTACAAAAGATGAGGATCCTTTCATTTAAATATGCGTTCTGATTAACATATTGAAAGTGAAATTACACAAAAAAAATTTTTTTTATTTGACGTAATTCCGGGATTGTTTTAATCCCGCTAACTTGGACCAGCACCATGAAAAAAGATGATATAAGCGAGCTTTGGCAAAATTTTTAAAAAATGTCTCAGCTCTGCTCTCCACAAAACACTATCTGCTTTCTGAAATACACGATATATATTTTTTCTTTTAGAAAAACCTTGGGTCCAACCACGTTCCAACAGATGAGAGGAAGTATGTGTCGCACCAACTTGATGTCAATACCAATTTCCAAACTTAGAGTTGAAAGAGATACCACTTTAAGCGGGAAGCTTCAGTGCCTTGCCCTTAATCACTAAAAAAAATACATAATGTTAATGGAGATTGATTAAATGCAATTTGCAAAACATAATTATAGTATTAGGTTATAAAAATAAAGCAGAACCTTAATAAGCTGAAACTATCACATTATTGAAAATTTTAGTCATCGACACACGCATAATATACACAATACAATTTGCCATTTTTATCACTTTGTTGAAAATTTCCACTCGTTGAAGTTCCATTGTATTTTCGTGTCACAAGGTTGAAATGTGAACAGCAGTTTGGAAGATATAAAGATAATCCTGATGGAATTTGTCCTGTGTTGCCATTTATTCGAAGAATTATAATGATACAGGCTAAGACTGTACAATGAACAATTGGAGTGAAATGAATCCCCTGAATGGCAACACATAGACGCTTGGCAAAAGCTGCAAGGGATTCACAGCCAAATTAGAGAAGTCAAAGGTCAATTAGTTCACCAATAAACAGGCAAATGACCATGGCTTATACAAATTAGAACTTTGGACCTTATTGGCTTCAAATGCTTGCCTATATATGTTCCATATTCAGATTCATCAATGAATTACTTAAAACACGACAAATTAACATAATTAAATCATCTTAACACTTTCGCATCAGGCTTTTTTCTTTTTTTTTTATAACTTTCATATGAATCAGGGTATTTTATTAGGATTTTTTTAAAATGACTATTATTTAACACTTTCATTATTATATTAATTATAATATATTTAATGATTATATTAACGATTGTTTAAAACGAGAATTCTCATTTCCCGATGCAAATGTGTTAAGAATATTGCGATTCTACCAATATGAGTAAATATTGATACCTTTCTTTCAATACTGACAGCAATTTGATAATATAACAGTCAAACAAATATCAGAGTATTGGTATTTTGCAATGTTAGAAAACTGAGCCTGCCAACATTGCAGTTACGTTTGGATATCGGTAAATGGGGATAGTGTTGTGAGAGACCTTAAACCACATCACACATACAGGAATCATATCATCACTTATAGGTTCTTGTAATCAAACTATGAACTCGTCGTGTTAAGCCCTTCCAATTTACAAATGGGGCAAATTTAGTTTTGTTAGTATGCTACGTTGCCACAACTCACCTTTCGTAATGTACAAATAGAAAAAGTCACAGTAGAGAATTGTCTGCACAATGCCAGCGATGATTGCAATGAAATCGTAAAACCCTTCGGAATAGTAGCGGTAGACCCAATTCAAAATGTACAGTGCGCGGTATGAGCCTAAACAGAAGAGGTAGTGAGAGGTGATGGTTTCCGCCTCTCCAGTTTTTGAGACCATGAACAGCTGCGGCAAAATGGCAACAGATTCCAAGTAAATTGAGAAAGTCCACAGAATCTAAAAACAAGTAAATTAGGGAGATTAAATTTGAATTTACAATTAAATGTAATCAAATTCCAAATCTGTTTTTGAAATAAACCAAACAGAAAAACTCATTTAACTACTACTGATGGCTTACGTGATTCCTGAACCATATGTTTAAACCAAGGTTGACAATATGTCGTCAAAAATAAGCTTTTGGCATGACGATGGTTTAAACCAGTTAGGACTGTCAAAACTTTGGAATTAAAGGATTTGATTTGAAAATAGTGAACCCTACATGTTGTATTATTGTATATTGATTACTATAATATTGTATTATTACTATGATGGCATAACTTGAAAGTTAAATATAGCGTAAACTGAAGGGAAAAAAACAAAATTGTGTAGAAAAAATGATTTTGCCTCTTTTCTAAACAACTGCGGGGAGGTGGGGCAAGTGCCCCTGTCAGATTATGCCTATGATTATTATATTGTAATATTATATCGTATTATTGTGGCCAGGGTCGACCCAGGCCACAGCTTCAAAAACAGTGACTAAATCTTTTAAAAAGTAGCTATATCATAACCATCCAAACAACGTATACCTTGCAATACATTTTATAACTATATCAATTATACTGAAAGAGAATCTCCACATTGTTGGTTTTAAATTAGAACACACATTTCTTTACATGAAATTTAAGGACCAGAGATACAAAGATCAAGAACCCATCAGCAAACGTCAATTGCACGAATCAGAGATAATCTATGTAACTGCCTTCGTACTTATACTATTTTACGAATAGGTTGGTTTATTGTATTTTTATGATGCAAGGACAACAAGGGTCGTGCTGTACCAAACAAGGTATTTTAAGAATAAAATAAAAGTTAGGAGTATTATATAATTAAACATGACCTAAGAATTAACATGCTTATGAAACACGAAGAGTTGAGAATGAAAATAATTTCCCTAAAAATGGCCGAATAGTCAGCTTTTAGCAAAACCCTACCTGTGCTTCCAACTTCCTATTTTGACATACAATTTTTTCAATTGAAAAAGAATAATTCTCAGATGATTTTCTATATTTCTTTAAGAGCAGGAGAATCATTGTTTATTACCTACTTATTTATTAACCTTTAAATTATACAAGATAATCTTTAATGAATGAAATATTACTTAATGGAAATGGTTATTTAAACAATTAAAGATTAATTTCTGTTCAAAACAAAATATCACCACTGTTATAGTCTTATAAAGTTATGCATTAGTAACTGTAGTATTAGTACCACTCTTATATCATCTATAAATGAAACTTGAATTTTTGAAACTGAATATTTTTTCACTTCTAGTTTGGAATTGTCTGTTTTCTTATTGAAAACACAACTTTCTAATTTGATTTTGAAATTTTTATAATGTGTATTTATTCATTTTAAACATGAAATGATCAATTTGATCAAATCAAACATCAATAACGATCTTAGCTTCTTGACACAGAAACCTAATAGGAATGTTTAAAATTCTCCACATAAAATTTTTTTTATGTCTATCATTTCCTTCTGTTCTTTTAGTCTGTATAATTCTAGGAAAATCTAATGGTTTTATGTGATATTTTTCATATTTTAACAGTTTAGGTTGTAAGATATTATTACCCTTCACAGGGCAATTATTTGGCAATTGTGTTATCCCTGTGAAGGGTAATAATATCTTACATCCTCATATACGGAGAAAAATGCGTTTGTTCTTGTCCTCATTCGTCTAGTAGGTCAAGACACCGCGGGCTCAACGCGGGGACCCTGGTTCGAGCCCAGGATGAGGACGGCGCCTCTTTTTCTCCAAATATAAAAAAAGCTCTAGTTTGAGCTAAATATACGTGGGTGGCAAACATTATTATATAGTTTTAGGTTTTAGACACTTTAGTACACTTTCAAGAGTTTTGAATGGTAAAAACTAGTTTTGGGCACATGTCCAAAACCCAACCCTGAAAGAAATATTCCCTTTTTTATAAATTTTCGATTTTACGAACTTGTGTGAGTTTGTGAAATCGAGAACCAATCATATATTATGAGTTTTTCTTACTAATTGTTCCAAATACTTACTAATACACTGCATACTTACTTCCAAAGGTGCAAAGTCGTGATTGACAAGCAATGCCAAGATGACAACGGGTAGGACAAGAAATTCAATGCGAAATGTATCGTGGTTTCGGTCGTATGTTGCTTTGAATTTCACATACATAAGGTAAACAGTGGCCAGAGATGCTGCAATGAACACCACCTTCATTGTCGTATTATAGAGGGATATAAAATTAGTCAGCAGATCCAAATAACGTGTCGTATAGACTAAAGCAAATAAGATCTGACTTCTACCCGAGATACCTGCAAAGGAAATAGCACACTCGTCAAGAACATGGGCCTGATAGAGATACACACAACATTATGACACGCTTATTATCGTTAACTAGCTTATAGCATATCATGAAAAGACACTTAGCAAATTGCTGTCGCTGGGCAGAAAATTTATGCAAAGGAAAAGAATTTAAACTTCTGAACCCTATACAAATCATGCTTCATTCATAACATAAATTTTGTACTTCATAACGTTTTCTATAGTAATTTATAGCATATTTTAATAGTAACCTATAGCATATTTTACAGTTATTATGTAACATATTTTATAGTGTATTTCATATAACATAAATTTGTAATTTACATCTTGTATTAATTGCACAATCTCCATTAAAATCACAGCAAAAAATGTAATTACAGTTAAACTATGTTATGAACATTAAGGCGGTTCCGCAGCAATTCAAAAATCATGAGGACTGGAGTAGCTAGTAGGAATTGGGGGGGGGAGGGGACGGCTCCAGTGACTTTATAGAAGATTATGTGATCCAGCCTTAGAGAAAAGCGTTTTCATGTGCAATAGAGAGGCTTCAGCCCCACCATCCCTTTCCTATGCCGACTGCGTCAAGGGACTAGAAAAATTTTCTTATAGCTATTATTCAGTATGACCATATACTACTACCTTAAACCAAACTAAACTACCTATTCGTTACAGCAGTATTCATTATAACTGAATTTCATTGTAGTTCGAACCAACTCTCGCAAATGTCGATCGCTAGATGGCAAGTAAAAATTTCATACTGATTGGTAAAATTTTAGGGACCACTTACAACAATAGCGAGAAACATCTTGAAGAACATACAAATAGTGAATGTATCCGAGTTCCAATTTTCCCACTCTACAGATGGGCATAAAGAAAGCAAGAATTGGTTTCCCTGTTTTACTATTTCCTATCACACATAGAAATAACTTCAAAATACTGACAAGTAGTGGTGTGGCGATTTTCTGAAACAAATTAACCAAGGGTATTGAGAAATTTAATAAAATGGTGCTCATCTGTGAAAAAAATACGGATATTTTATTAAATTGAAACATTTTGTACAAAATTCACAAGAACGTGAAATTTGCAATGTATCAAATCAATCGTTTAATGGGTTGGGGAGAGAAAAATTTAATTCAAATCCTATCGATGATTGGTAAATTTAGAGAACTAGTAGTTATTTGAAGAAAAAATTTAAATTTGACTAAAATATTTCATTGTAAGGAGATTTTTGTAATAACAGAATTTCTATTAATATTACATATCCCCACAAATATAACACGTAAAGCATTTATCGTCTACATGAGGTGTGGAAGAATAATTAAATCAACCTGGTATAAATTCATGAAGTTAAATTTGAAAATTCAATACAAACCTAAATATTAAAGGGGGAAAATGACTAAACAGTACAAAAATATGAAATGATGGGAAAAGTTAGTTCAAAAGGCATCAACATTACTGCGATGTTATTAAAAAAAAAAAAAGGTGCTGAACTTTCTTTCATCTTAAATTCCTTATATTTAAAGTTTTCTTTCTTTTTGTTAAACCTGTAATTGAAAAAAAAATGGTTTTGTTTAGTCCCAAGGTATGTTTTGTTACAATAAAATTTCTAAAAATTCGAATTTTAATATATTGTCTCAATGGCATTTGAAAACTGAATTGACTGTTTTTTTATCATGTCAGCATTTTCTTTTAACAATAACCTACTGTATATATAAAATAATATGGCTCCAGTAACTTTAATAAGATTGACCTGTGATCCAAGACACATATCAAATTAGATTGCTAAAATAATTTCAAATTGTATTTTTATCCATTGTGGCCACAGCTTGTAAGTACTCAGTACTGTTTCTAAGTACCTGGTAAAAAAGAAGCACTAATAGACATGGTGACTGGTTGGTATCTTTCACTTTGAAGAAGATTAGTTAGAATGGCTGTAGCTTATGTAAAGCAGCATTTTGGATGGCAATTACCTTAGTAGAGACTTTGTATGTTTACACAGCAGACATATGCTCGTTATAAATGGAATAAAAAGCCATAAACTAAGAGAAAATGTTGATTGAAGACGGCTCAGCTGAGAGAATATTACAAACGTCTGTTAAATTTTATTTTAATAATCTAAAGGCCTCGCAATTCAACTTTTGACTTCAACCATAATATGAAACGTTTCCATAGGAAAATAAAGCATCTATAATATATATCTGTGCATTAATACACATGATGTGCCTTTTTTTACATTGCCAAGCACGTAAAAAAAAATTACGAGACAATGTAAATGCATGAGTAGTTATTTTCTATATCAGGGTCCCATGAGCAATTATGATTGAAAAAAATATATATATTGACTATACTCTTGTACCATGTGCTGTAGGATGCTAGTTTGATAGAAGGGAGGGCAAGAGGTACCAGCAGACATTGAAATCATTACACAAGTTCCAAGGTAAGATAAAAGGGAATAAAAATTAGAAAGAAGACTGACGGATACAGGAAGTCAAAAGAGTGAACGACTGCTCTAAATTATGTCACTGGAGCCGTGGTATAGAAAAAAAAGGGAGGGGGGGGGCTCAAGTCCCTCTTACTGTATGCCAAAGCGTATTTTCCTTTTTAATGTCTAATCACATGGGCAATTTCTTCTAAATAACTAATTCTCTTTAATCACATGTGATCGCTCTTGAAGATGACCTCCCCTCCATTATTTTGAATTGCTATGTCACTGCGAGGGAGGTTGCATATATGCAGTACATGCCAAAACTTTAACCATCGGTTCACTGAATTACAAAAAATTTCATACCTAATTTACTGAGATCAATTGCTCTTTTTAGCATAAAATGAAGGGGGGGAACTTGTTTTTAACATCAAATATATGTTAACCAGTTCAAGCGAACCAGCACCAGCTCACCACTTAATACAAAAATGAAAAATAGAAATATAAGGTTAGTCTCAGTTTGCGTTTTACAGTGCAAGAGAGCGGTTCCCAATTAGTTTTCATCGAAGGCCACTTTGGATTCTTCTTTAATAACCTAATCCAACACACTTATCTTCCTTTTTAACCATAATTCCACAAAATTCACACATTCAAACATTGACACATTTCCAATCGCTACAACAAACACACTCAAAAGAAGAACGAAGCATATTCAAAGCTTCTTACCACCTCCCAAGATAATGAGCATATGATGCCACACCCTGTATGACATCACATACTCTCAAGCCTGCTACAGCGACTTTTCAACCCTTTTCTAGAGGAAAAGAACACTAGTGGGATGGATTCTGTATTTCCACCAAAACTTCCCCAAACGATTATAAAACCAAATAAGGAGAAGGTGGAAAAATTCATTTTGTGAAAAAATTTGGAATGGAAAAAAAGAAATAAAATCTTTTTCATATTTGAAAAAAAAAAAAAAAAACTAATATTAAAAAAATAGGAGATGATCAGGATTATGGTAGAAGAAAAATGTAAGTAAGGAAACGCTTGCCAAAACGGAAGCCTGTACTGTATTGTAAAAGAGCACCCATAGTTCTTATATGAAAAAAACTTTTCCGGTGCAATTTTTATTTTAATACTGGATTTTATATTTTTTACTGCAAAGCTGGTTTCACGGTGAAACTGGCCATTAAACAATCAAGCAACATCAGCTAAACTAGTAATATTTCTTCTGCATAATTAGTGCTCTGATTTGCTCACTGTCAACTGCACCAATTTTGTTATTTGCGATATGGACACTCCGTTAACCCTGAAATATTTTTTCATACTTTTTATTTATTTATTTTTGTGTTTTAACTGTGAAACCCTTGCAAACAAGTAAGATTGATAGTATCAACAACATCTGCCATAATGAAATATAACTTTTTAGACCTTTTTTTTAAGCCTAGTACTTTCACAAAGATCTCGAAGCATAGCTGTTGTGACGCAGACTATGCTTTGCAGTCTGTCAATGGATAAGATGGGGTAGGGGCATTATCAGAGCTTGGCAACTCTGTGGTTATTTTAAAATCGAAAACATGGAATTAGAGAAGAGCAAAAAAAAAGAAAAAGATAGTATTAAAAAAATAAGAAAACCAAAATCAAAGAAAGAAAAAATAAATATAAACAAAAAATTGTGAAAAAGCAAGCTGTTACTGCATTGTTAACTAGCGCTCAAATGTCTTTCATTTTCCAGTTATTACTACACTAACACATTTCTTCATTAACTACAAAACACGTTTTTCCAAAATGACGAAATTTAAAAAAAGTCATAAGCATTTATCTTATTTTGTATTAGCGCCAGAAATGTGTTACCGTTACGTTGAGTACTTTGTAAAAATTCAGACAAATGCTTGGAACTGCTTGAAATTATTCAGCTTTCGGTAATTTTGTCCTAAATTTGGTAACCTGATGCTCTGATATAGTTTATGACAACCTTGATGTTCGGACACGTTATCAGGTCTTTCTTTGTTAGCGGCCATTGCTCTTTAATTACGTTTTAATGGTGATTTAATTTATGATCAAATGGTGTTCGTTGCCGAAGTATTTGGAATAATGGCAAATGAAGAGAGAGTGATTGGTCTTCCTTTTTCCAAGGGGGGGGGGGAGAAAAAAAAGACTGGAATTGCTTGGTAAGAAAAGTATAAAAGCCCAAGTTAAGAAATCTGGTCAGTTTTTCCTTTTAACATTCGAGACCCCAACTTTTCAACATTTACTAATATAAGCTATGTGCAGGGACCAGATTATTACAGTACTATACATTTATGGCATCTCGACAAAAGGTTAAGAAAATTTCCTTTTTTTAAATTTCAAGACTGGTGTCAAGAGCTTTAAAAAGAGTTCAAACCCTTCAGTAAGCTGACTTTCCAACATGAATGACTTCCATGGTAGAAATTTAGAAAAGATCACCAACAGCTAATTGGTTTCAAGTTGTATCACAGGCTTGTGCTTGGTGGTAAACCCCGCTATTTTCTCTCCATTTATCGCTATTTCCATCAAAGTACTTGTTTTCAAACTATACATAGTCTAGTTTCTTTGGCATCGAGTGGAATATGTCACCAAGTGTCACATCTTCACTGAAATGTGATCTCCTCAGTTCTTGTAAAAACGAAATTAGGCGGAAGTACAGATACCGTCCGAACAGCGTGATTCTCCCCTAGAGAAATGTAGAAAAGTCACTGTAGACAGGGTTTGAACGTCAGTGTATGCCGCGTGATGTCACCCATGTGGGTGTGACAAGAATCGCTTGCTTGAAGCATGCCTCGTCATTGTTTTGAGTATAATGGAATTGTTTCAGTGATTGGAAAGATATCGGAACGTTTCACTATTGCTTTTTTTTTTGTTCAATTGCGGTTGAAAGGGAAGAGGAATGTTGTTGGATTGGTTTGTGGGAGAAGGTTTGTTTGGTTTGGAGTAGAAGGGCCCGGTTTGCAAGGTGCGCTGGTATGCTAGGCCTAACGTGGGTGACGGAATAGTTGAAGAGGTGAAGTTATCTGACAGATAAAAGGAATAAAAGTTAGTATGCCGTTTTTATTTTGTTCGCTGCACTGAGAAAAAGTAGCAGCAGGAGAGGAAGAGATGGTGGAAAAGAGGGGTGGGGGGGAGGAACAGACTGCCAAGAAAACGGGTTGGGAGGTGGAGAGGGAAAGGAGAAAGAATATGAGAAAGCGCTTAGAGGGGTAGGGGTGACGGCTGGGTGTAGGATGGAGGAAGGAAAGGGGCGGAGCCTGTATTGTGACGTAAGCAACATGGCGGCAAGCCAAGACAAAGTTGCCAAGTGTATTGGAAACACTTCCCACTAAAAACGAAATGGAACAGTATCTGTACTAGTGCCCAAAATTATCAACACATAACATTCCCAGACTTTTACAAAAATATTTTGTTACTGATTTCCTAAATTATTGCAATTATTAATTTTAGTACCTGAAAATATTAAAAAATCCTATAATTTCTAACTGCAATCTAAACCAACGTTTATGTTACAATAGACAATAACTGGAATGTCCAGCCTCAAGGGTCCCAGCGCCCCCTCCATAACTTTGATTTGGCACGCATTGGTTTTTCTAGGGGAGGGGCTGTCTCCCCCCCCGCGAATACAGCAAAACGTAACTTTACAAAATCAATATGTCGACAACGGAAAGTATATTTTTGACGATGAGTTTTTATGGTGAAAGGACGGAACCGGTCATACTGCATCAAAGCATGTGAAAAACACATTTTTGAAAGCATCGCATAATTTAGCATCACATGGTGTCAGTATAACGATAAGGAACTTTAGGCTTAACATCAACGTATGGAAAAAAAAGAGTGAATAATCAATGAAACGCAGGATAACGAAGATAAGGTTTTTCTAAAAAGTACGCATAAACCATTGCATAACCTAATTGTATTCGCTGTACAAGTGTACCATACTTCACTCCTGTTTTTTTAAATACCGGTTGTAAACACAAACTTCAGATAAATTAGCTGTCATTTTACCTGCACATGATCGGGTTTTCCAAACTTTTATCAATAAAATGATGATGGCTAATAGATGAGAAAGGTCCCCGGCTAATCTAAACACATTCATGATTTTAAAAATGAACTATACTTTAGAAATAAGATGAATATCACGAACGGGCCGGATCCACATTCGCCTCTTTATTCTGACGTGGCTCAACTGCTGTGAATAAGCATTGCCAACTGCACAAAATGCCGAAAAACTTCCAGTACAAGGAAAGGGAAAATACCTTAAGGAAAAGGGATCGATTTGTTACATTTGAAAAACAGAAAAAAGAGGTGGAGGGGAATACAGAAGCAATGGAATTGAAGAGTACTGTTAAATTGTGGCGCACACAAAGGGGGAAGTTAATAGAGGGTCTCATCACCCGTCATGCAATTTGGATTGCCGTAAACTATAATATCGTATCTAGTAGAACCAGTGGCGCCCATAAGAATAATTGTGGTGGGGAGCGTTAAGAGAAATTATTGCCTCCTGTAAGACTGTCAAACGTTCTAGTAAATGTACAAGCACTGAGCTATATAAGAATTATTGAATTAAAAAATTCAATATAGCTCAGTGTGTACAAGATACTAAAATGCTACAAAAATAAATACTGTTCGACAATTAATAACGAGCTAAAAAGTACCGTATTTTAAAATGTGATTGTGAAACTTTTGAAAGTAAATGCATAGCAGAATCCAGCAAACCAAATTTTTAAATAACGTTTATGGGGGAAGTGGGGTGTCACGCCCTCTCTGCCTCCTCATATGGACGGACGCCCATGAATAGGACCAGCGAACATTGAAAAGTGCTCACTGGCAATTTCAGTGGCTCGTTGGCTTTTTCAATACTCGCTGAATAAGACCCATTTATAACGAGCACGAATATGACGAGTTTCTTAATTTAGCCAGGGACATATGGATTTTGTTTGGTATATGCTAAGAGGCAATACATTTGGTAGCTTTTAAGGATTAAGACTTTTGCGCTCCCTGGATTGAATGAGAAAAAATGGACAATGAGCTTAACGTGGAAAAGAAAATATTGCTCTGCTTACAGCAGCACAGCAGTTTAAAAATTATGGGCGCTCAATTCAGGGGTGGACTGGCTCCCCTCAATGGGCGCGTACTATGAATTATCGGACAACGCTAGTCCTATAGCCCATAAGGGCGCACCGGCTCAGGGGCCGGTTGTCCAGCGACCCAGCCTACCCCTGGCTCAATTAGCTTCAAAGACAAGCAAATGATGTGGACTTAGAAAAAATGGTATGCTTTGAGAGCCAATGACGGAAGGTGGAGGGTGGCTTGAGCCAGAAAGCCTTGCTTTCAACTTTTATACTCAGTTTCCTGCTCTTGTTCTCAGATGGACCAGACGTTCGGCACATTGTTTTTCATTTTCCTTCATTTTTTCCTTTTTTTTTGCCCCCTTTTTTTATCTCAACTTAAAAGTTAGTGTCTGGTTTTTCCTCGCATCTATGGATTGGATTTAATCGGTTTAAAAGAGTGCATCGGAGTGCTTAGCAATGTTTTCCTTTTCAGAGTCCGTGGCCGCCTCTACTCACCTTTGCTATCATATGTTCGTCCTTGTCGTCTATGATGCCTCTGCTGTTTTGGCTCTGATATCCTTTGCCGGCCATGCTGTGCTTTTCCGTTTCCTCGTCCGTCCTCTCCGCATCCGCTCGTTTTTGCAGTGCATCCTCATCGCTCACCGGTTCCCGGCCTTCTTTATCAAACCTCATCAGGATTCGTACTGCATTTTTTGATTCATGGAATTTCTCCAAACAATGATCATTGTTTGGAGCGTAAGAACGATGCTTCTTCACTATGGTTTCGCCATATTTTTTCTGGAAATACAGTTCCGCTTGATCGGACAACCTTTCCAAATCAGCATTGGGTACAAAAGAAGAATCTTTCCTACGCGCTTGTTTGCTTATCGTACAGAAATTTGATGAGAATTTCTTAAGTGGCATTTGAAACAGAAAGACGCCTTGGCTGTTGTACGCAGAGGCAATTAAAGGGAAGTCATCAGTGCCAGATTTACGTATAGGCCAAGTAGGCCCGGGACTCGGTTTGAGGCCCACAGAAGCCTTAATAGGGCCTGTTTGTTTTTTTAAGTTTAAGCGTTATTTTAATATTGTTTATTTATGAGTATTCAAGAAATTTTTATTGCTGATAAACCTGCATATCGAAAATAATGAGCTTCAAGGGAAAACGCAAGGTATGTTGACTAAATATCTCTAGGGTCACATTCTTTAGAGGCCATTATATCCTTCCCGTCTAGTGTCCATAAAATAAAGTGACCAGATTTCCAAGCCCTGAATCCGGGACGCTAAATTTGAAAATCTAGGTCTACTTTGACGGGGGTGGGGGACCTCACAGATCAGAGGTCACGTGTATGGAAAAAACAACGTATAAACACTTGACTTTTTTTAATGTCGGTCTCAAACGCAGGAATTCATTTCTTGTAGGGGCGGGACCTCATTTTCTACTGTCCTTACTCGGTCCCAGAACGTGCATAAAGGTCCATTGAAAGTATATTTATTACACATTATTTATTCTTGTATTTTATTACATTATTATACATTAATCAGAATAATAGCCTGTTATATGCAATACCATAGTTCTCGTTTTAACAATTAGAAGCAGAGCTGTATTTTTCAGAGCTGTGGACTATTTTAAGGAGGTCTTTCTGTGTTAGGAGCATTTTATAAAATTCAACACAAGTTTTATCATAGTTGATCTTAGTCACTAAAATTGCCTTCAGAGTATTCACATCAAGCTCAGTTTTGTCACAGTCCATATGCCATTCATGACAGAAAATACCCTTTCAGTGGCAGCATTGGTTCCAGGAAGGCAGAAAAGGAATCCTGCTAATTACAGTATATTTGAGAATATAGTTATTTCCCCTTTTCCCCACAAAAAACAAAAAAAGTTATAACCAAAACTTCTTTAACCTGTGGCAAATTACTTTATAGGAAGAAAAATTCTTTAAACATGATAAATCTTGGAATTTTCACCGAATCCGGGAGAAATTGGCATCCCATAGAAACTTCGAAAAAAGGGTCAAAATCAGGGACTGTCCCGGAAAAACCGGGACGTATGATCACCTTATGCATATGTTAAGATAGTATTAGTGTTGTTGCGTTATACATATATTAATATATTGTTTTTTATATTATTAATATTTTTAGTGTTATTAAACTTATTTAATATAGCTATATCTTTGGTAATTGAAAAACTTCATTACAGGCATGTGCCAAATGGGGGTCAGGGGTTTCATTCCCCTGCAAAAAGTGCTGTTTCTTTACCAGTACATTTTCTTTCAATCTTTGTGGAATTATCGATGTTAAAGCAGGGTGCTCTGTGAAGTCAGTAAAATTTTAAATCGTTCAAATAGTTTAGTGATCTATTTTATTTAGTTAACTAATTAAACTTACCGAATTAGTATTTTATAACTCTTGAAGATTAATGATAATAGATGCCGCCACAAGTTTGTGGACCTAAAAAGCTTGCCCCCCCCCCCTCAAAACGTTGGCACGTCTCCAAGTCAACTGAACTATTCTTTGAATCCTCCTCCTGCCAGATAAGCATACACATTAAACCTTTTTTCCAAATTCAGATACACAGGTGCCTTCCACTTCCCGATTATTAGTAAAAACCAGATCCCATATCACCTTACAGATTGTTTGCAAGAAATATTCAAGGACGGAGGGATAAAATATAATACAAACGTACTTGAGAAATATCGGAGGGCCAAATTGAATGGTCGTGTGATTTCACGGCTAATTTAGTCTTATGCATGCGCCATATATTTTCCTTCTATCTCAACATTTACTTTTTGAATGTTTATTTTACAGCTTGCATATTTACTCTACGGAAAACCCACTTCACGGCCTGAATAATTAAAATCTATTTTGCAATTTTACAATATGACAAAACGTACCGGACAGACACCCACCGGAACAACACACGCTTGGAGGTATAGGTATGCGCTATTTCTGATGAAATTTCTAATGTATGACAACAATGGTCTCGCGAGATCTTGGACCTAAAAAACTCGTTGAGAAAATAGATTTAAAAATTGCACAATCTATAAACCAAAACACTGATAAAGGTGTTTTTATTTTGTCGGTTGGGAATAAGTTGAAAACTGTGGTGGTTAGAATTACAGAACTGTATGTGAAATGGACTGCTCATATTACGGAATTGGATAGACGAATATCGGATATCGAAAAATCCCTAGATATCCTCAGAGCTGGTTTCAAGTGGTGGTGGGATGTGACCCGTGCTACCGTCTTCAGTGGCAAATTTTCGATGTCAAATTGGTGTCGCTATATCTGTAAACGTTTCTTCTATGCCTATTCTCACGAGGATTATATTATTATAAAAAGCGTTGTACACTCCCAGCCAGTGTCGTATTTCCCAATAGGCTATAAACTAGGGCAGCAAAATTTGATTATATTGCAAAACCTTTCTTTTACCAATATATCTTTTAAAACGAAAGTAAATATTTATTTGGTAGGGGCAGCATTTTATCCTTCTGCCTGGGGTGGCAGAAAACCCTGGATATCCTTGAAGTTCAATTCGAAGAACAGCGTCAATATGAAAGACGATCATGTTTAGTGATCATTCAGGAGCTCAATGAACTGAAAAACGAAAACCCATATTTGGTGATCAGGGGAGGACTGGGCCACCGGCCCTCGGGCTATTGTGTCCTCATGGGTGACAGGACTCGCGCCCTCCAGAAATTCAAGGTATGAACTCTATGAAAGGACTCAGTCCGCCCCTGCGCATGATATAGAATGGGGTATGATTACATTGGTGTTCAGAGGTTTGGTGATTCTATCCACGAGATTTCGGATACTCCATGCAATAGTGGTTGATGTAGTAGTGGAACAGTAACGTGAGAGAGTTATAGAACCCCAATCTAGACTTGGAAAGCCAAACAAATTCGCATATTAGGACCATCGATGCCCCCGATATATATATATATATATGCAACGAATCACACCATCCAGTGGGAGGTTGTTTCACTTAGGTTCCATGGGTTAGCTGCAGTCTATAATCGTTATACAGGATGTCACACATCATCGACAGTAATTCGAAAGTGTTTTTGAAAGTACAAAATAAGAAAAACTTTTTATTTTCACAGTTATTTATGAAAAATGAAGACAAATGCTTTTGACTGAATGAGCTTTATATCCTCATATTATAAAACATTACAAAATACGAAATACAGATCATTTAATACTGGTGTAAACACGTTTGGCAAAACACACAAAACAGTTACGTTTTCTTGGGCTTACATTTTGATTAGCCATTAAGGAATTTCCATGTTCATCTTCTTATGTTCAAGACTTCACGACGAGTTGGCAGCAGAGACTATTGACTTAATGTGATATTTATACCTTGAGATATTTACATACAGGCCTAAGCTACCCGCCTTTATTTTTGTCTAACTGTCCAAAGAAATCAATAGCACATATTGCAGTATAGAACACAACCATGATTCTCAAGGTTTATTTTCCTTGAGACAAAGGTCCAAATGGGATTGTCCAACATATATTAAAAATGAACCTTCAGGAATAAACAAAATACAGTGTCACTTCCTGTAAGGGACACCTCCATTTAAGGGACGGTTCCTCTGCTCAGCATATGTATGCATAGACACCCGCACCTCTGAAGGAGGGGCACTTCTATGTAAGTGACAAAATGTCCGGTCCCATCGGCGTCCCTTGCTGGGAAGTAACACCGTAAAGTACTTGAAAATTTTAGCATCGAATAACCATGTACTGAAATAACAGTTTCTAATGAAAAATGCAAAAATCATTCTTATTTGAACTGGGAATGGAACTTGGTAATGGTGAGTTCAAATGCTGTGATTGTAGCCACCAAGCAGTTTTTTTTAAAGTACTTAACAATTGTTTATCTTTTGAAGACACAATTTCCTAATACTAATTTTTAAAACCTAGATAGGACTTTTTTCTTCTTAGATCAAATGTCCAGTCCTGCTTATTTTACAGAAAGATTTGGCAAACAATGGTCAAAAACTTTGCATAAGTAAATATGATACCAAGAAACGGAGAAGTAGGTATAAAGAGCATTAAATACATTGTGCACAATATACATTAGTTTTGCGCTTTTCAATGTTTAAAATAACAATATGATATTCAGTATTATATCATTATCACTTGGCAAATCTAATAGTTACTACATCACCAGAGTGAAGTTTTCTTTTCATTTTGTAGTAGAGATGAGTTCAGACTTATTTTTTGAGGCTTGAGTCTTCAAATATAACTTTAACCCCTCGACGTACGAATTAAATTACAAAAAATTTGCTAAACTATATCATTTAATTTCCTTTGAATTTTCATATACACGTGTTTCTACAATCCTCGAAAACGAAACATGCAATTGTAGTCCTTGGAGAATTTCGACATTAAAAAGTCTGTTTTCAGCTTCAGTTGTATCTGTCTGATGAGCCAGAGTCTGAAATCAATATGAAAAATAGAGCCTGTCTCATCTTTACTTTTTAGTACAAAGGGCAGTCAATGTCAAGTTGCACCAGAACAGACAAATCTCTATTGTCTGGGAAACAAAACCCTGGACCATGATGTGCATAATTATTGTTGTTGCAAGGAGTAATATACTAAAAACAAAACTGTAACGAGATTCATAACTAAACACCTCCAAACGTTTGCAATTGTTGTCACTGAACAAATAAAAAGTACAAGATTAGTCACTCTGCATTCTCAGAATAGGTTGTGACAAGGTCACCAGGATAGTGCAGCAAGGAATAATCAATACTTCAGGGGTGAATGATAAGAATAAGTGATCAGAGGCTGCACTGAGATTCAGATCAATGGTGGGGACGAAGTACAAAGAATGTTTAATATAGAAAAGAACAGGATTCAATTAAAGTTGGTTCAAAATGATTTGCACTGGTTTCTCAATGCCATATTACTATGTATGCAGAGTTCAGTGGGATTTTTTTTATATATATATATATCTTTTTAGTGTTTATAGGGTGATAGTAGGTCAGAAGTTGTAGAAAATTACAGTAGACAGCTCTCTACCTATTAAATTGCAGAAAAAAAGTTAAATTAAAGGGCAACTCTAAATAAGCTGCTATTTCTATTAAGTAGAAAAGGTGGAAGATGTTTTGTTCCTTTATGCATTCGAAACAAGCTGGCATTTCTTCTCAAGCCTTATGAACCCAGGTTGAGATTTATCAAGGGAAGAGACCTACAGTTTTATAAGAATTCCAAACTATAGGCAGCCCATTTTACCACAGAAGTTTAACCCTGGACCATGAAACAGTAGATACTAGGAGACAAGAGTTGTACTTAACGATGTACAGTTGGCTACAGTAATATCTAGAGCCTCGAGAATCATAGGTTGATGCATCAGCTGCCATTTTGTTGTACACTTCCGATTTCATAAGGCAAAGTTTACCATTGGAAGATCGTTTATTTGCTTATTCTTACAGGATTTGTTGAAAATTTAAACATTTTGTTTATTCCTTGAGTGATTTGAACAAATCATAGTGGCATACGCACCCATTTTACTCCATGTTATGGAAAATAACATACTTATAAATCCCTTAAACTTTACATGACAGGAAATGCAACCATGTGATATGATGGCATCAAAATGCCCGATGCGCCAGCTCCTTTTTTTTTTAGGAGCATTAGTTAGACCATGCCAAACTAGTTTGCAATTACCATTTTAAGCAAGAACATACGACAGATTGGATTATGGTGAAAACTAGCATTGCATTTTCAAATCGGACAATAAATATCCATAAGAAAAATAACTTTATGAATAATATTTAAAATGTACTGTTTTGTCATTACGTTTTATTTCACTATGCCATGTCCATTTATGCACAATGCATCACAGTTAACAGTAAATTACAGGTGCTTCTATAAATTGTCAGTCGAAGTGGTCGTGGTCATATTATAGAACAATTTCATATTTTTACCACTGAATAACCCTTATATGCAGACTTCAGAAGTCGATTCATTTAATCTTCATACGCTGTTATACTGAAGGAAAAAAATTACAATGGTTCTGTATTATAATTAACAGTGGGTCCCATAGGCATGTTTGCTTTTTATAATATCTTCCAAATGGTTAAAAATACTAGTTACAAATAAAAACAATTAACTTTAGCATAGTCCGGGCTATAAAAAGAAATATCAATATTGCGTTTGTTTTTCTATTTAGTACAGGAAAATTTGACATAAGTTTTCAGCATAAAACCGAATATTTCACCAACTTTAAGATTTTTTAACTAATAAAGTAATTACATGCACAAAATAAAATTCTGCAATTAATTAAAGTACATCTAGTTAAATAATATAAAAATATTAAACTCGATAATAACATCCGTTTTCATAATAAAAAAATGGTTTAAGAACTACATTTTACGAATTTCGGTGATAATTTGAACGCTGTACATAAAAAGGGTCAAATTGAAAAAATTTGAAAATTTTACAAAATGTTTTTCTAGCAGAGGTGTTGGTGTGGTATGAATTTCCTTTTTTTGGTTTCGTATAGCTGCTGCAGAACGTTACAAATCATAAAAAATAAATAAATAATAATAATGAATTATTTGGGGTATTTATATTATTATTTATAACTCAATGGTTTTTATTTGAAATTAATATCTCAAACCTTTTGGTGTAAAAAGCGAACATGCCTGTGGAAGCCATTTCTGCTTGTAATAGGCAACCATTTTGATTTTTTCCTTCAATATGGCAGCATATGAAGTAATAGTTTAAATAAATCCATTTCTGAAGTCTAAATATAAGAATTGTTCAGTGGTAAAAATATTATTTTTTTCTAAAATATGACCGCAACCACTTTGGGTAACAATTTATGGAATGACCCATGGCATCCATGATATGTTTATAATTTCTCAACCCCATAATTGCAGGAAATGTGTCAGCAGAGTGGTCAGTGCAGTGCAGACCAAGATGGTGGTAGCATAGGGAGGAGGAAGTGTTCTTGACGTACTAAGTTATCACAAGTAGTAAAAGGGTTAAAATGAATACTATAATATCTAGTGACAACTAGCAAAAACCACAAGAAAGTTAATACCGGAAAAAAAAGAAAAAAAAAGAAGCTAATTCCTAACACTACCTAAAGCAGAGTTATTATTTTAACATGCTTATGCCACCTCAATTCAGCACCATCCCAAAAGCTACGACTAGTGCACAGAGTTAAAATCAATTTCTGCACTTCCTCTGCATATAAATTTTGTTTTAGATAATGGAACTTATTAAAAAAAAAAGTATACAAATTAGTCTTCACACATGCCTTAGTAAAAGCAGATAACAGATTAATAAATTTTGTAAATAAATAAATGCAGTAAAACAGATTAATAAATTTTGTAAATTTTTCCCAAATATAGTAAAGTATTAGCAAACTTTTGGGAGTATTCAAGTATTACATAGCAATATTTTGGCCATTTTATTTATACTCCCCAATTCCCAGTAAGCAAAAATTAACATTGGCTAACATAGGAAAATAAGCACAACATCAAACCCCCTCCCCACAAAGGTGCTTACGTAATACTTGAACGCTCACTTTACAATAGTTTGAAAGTTTAGAACCTAGTTGTCATTATATTTACAACACATTCACCAGTTCATATTTATATAAATATGAAAACATTAGGTATAAATAAGAATACATTTGCTTATGCGTGAGTATACCAAACTAAAGAGCGTTAACAATAATGCAACTATACAGTAGGTTACTAGCTAGCTGATCATTAATATACATAGTCTAGCACTTCTGTGAATACAATAATCATATTTATATATATATATAAAACAATTAAAAATTGGATATTTCAATGTATGTAAAATGGGCCATTGAAAAATTCATAATAAATGGTATCGCACAATACTTAGTACATATTTTAAGGTGTTTTATAATACTTTCCATATATATATTTATATATATATATATATATAAACACAGTCTCCATATAACATTTTGGCACTTATCGAAATCATGCCAAATAACATGCATATAAAATCTTATATAATAACATAACATACTTATAAATTATTTAATGCACAATGTATTTTCTTACAAGATCAAACAACATTTTGATTGAAAACAAGGAACATATAGCATTAACTACACATTTGCAAATACCCAAGTTACATAAAAGCAAAAACAACTTGGCACTATGAATGTACACAGGTTTGTAGACAATAACGACACTGTGAAGAGTAGGTTAGGTATCAGAAACTACAGTGTAAGGTATTATTACCCTTCGTAATAATACCTTACACTGTAAGGTATTATTATTACCCTTCGTAGGTTAAATATCTATCTTACATCCTTACATATGGAGAAAGAGAGTTGTTTCTTGTTCTCGTTCGTCTAGCGGTCTGGGGCACTCCGGGCTAAACGGAGGGACCCTGGTTCGAATCGAGGACGGGGAAAGCGTCTCTTTTTCTCCAAAAAGAAAAAAGCTCTAGTTTGAGCTATAATATATACGTGGGTGGCAGAAATTATTGTATAAGAAACTACAGTGTTATCTCTTAATACAGGACAACCATGGGATAGGGCATTTTGTACCTTAAATAGAGGTGTCCTTTCCTCAGAAGTAAAGGCATTAAGGTTTCTATTCAAAGGGACTGGGGATCAGATGAATCAATCATCCCTTACAGGAGGTAACAATATACATTGAAATGTTTCAGGAGCTGCCTTTTTTTTTCAGGAATTAATACAAATTTTTGCTCCCTTTAAACGTGGTTAGTAACGGCTGTTTGAAACGTTTCAATGTCTGGGCTACTCTTCATATAGTCGTTACTACAGTGTCACCTCCTCATAAGGAGTATCCACGAGACCTTATGGGAGGTAACATTGTATTTGCAAATGTGTGTGTATTCATAGAGTGTTGCACTGATTTTTAGCAAATTACATTAAGTTTCGTATAAACCATATCTTTAAAAAGTGCTCCATTTTGTGAGGAATTAAAATTTTTAGTAATGTTTCATGTAAATTTAACGAGATTCGGGAAACATGACAACAGACTGCATTCGCTACATGGAATAATTTACTTTGAAAAGAAACCATCATATGAACGGTACATAAGTTTCATAGTAAATGCTTCAGAACACATGAGAGATGACTGATTTTTCCCCATGGAACATATTTCACAGTTAAAAAATACAATTAAAATTTGAGAAAAATATTTTCAATATTAATCAATATATGTGACATTAATATCTGTGTTGTTCAGACATTTTGGAAAGTTAATTTTGAACGACGATGGGTACTTAGAAAAAGTTTCTACCATGGGCTAATTTTACACTACCTTAAAGATCTAACTGTCGATATGACAATGATCATGTTGCTCATTAAATGGCATAAATTCAACATGATATGGGGGAATTGGGCAAATACTGAAGTTTACTGACAAGGAAATTTTGTCTGAGTTTTTTATAAAAAAGGAAAGGCAAACTTTTCGAACAATTCAATACGTTACTATGTACATGATGAGGTACAAATGGATTATTATTTGTACTTGACAGCCACATGTTTTTGTACATGTAGGTGTAAGATATCAATCGCCTCTTCTAGGGAAGAAAAAAAAAGTTGGCATTAATGATTTATAATCCCACGATAAAGTCATGTACAAAAAAATTCCCGCAACGTTAAAATTTGAGTCGAAAAAATTCTATAACAGGAATAGATCTTGAACGCTACTTAATAGAGGTTAAGAAAATGTAAATATCACCATCAACAGATCTTCAAGATTTCCACTCATTAAATTTTCATAAACTTCATCTTCAAATTTTCCGCTAAGGAGAGAAAAGCTCCATTAGTATCAAAATCTTTTTTTCTTTTCCAGCTGTATTCAAAGAAAAAATTGTATATAAATATTGGTAGGTGGTCATATATGATTAGCCAGTGTTCATACTAGGATCAGAAAACAACAGGGTGCTCTGGATTGAAAAAAGGACTCTTCATCAAAAAAATGCATGCTTTAATACTAACAAATTATATTACTAATTAAATTTTTTTAACAAACCATTTTATTTTTTCTCGACGGAAAATGAGACTCGACTAACCACTGCATTTAAACTATAGTCGAACCTAGATACAGAGAACCTCAAGGGACTGAACTTACGGTTCGCTACATCTCATGACATTATAAGTATAGGAAATACTTAGGTAGAACCAAAAAAATTGTTCATTATATACAGGGGTTCATTATAAGCAGGCGAGACATATAGAACCAAAGATATATTTTTGATGGTGTTTTAGCCACGATTTCTAAAAGGTTAATTTTGAGGTACATGCCAAGGTGCAAATTTTTTTTTCATAGGGGGCAGGAAGGGTGCTCTGCCCTACAAAATAAGCCTAAAATGAACACTGGATTAGCAATAGGAAGCCATTAGAACCATTCCCAGGGACGGAAGCTAATTAAAAAAAAAAAAAAAATGAAAAGCATTTTGAATTTGCAGTTGAAAGTCAGGATGAAGATGAAGATTTTGTGAAGCAGGTTATGTTTTCTGACGAGTCAACGTTCCATATTTCGAGAATGGTAAATAGGCATAACGTTAGAATTTTAGAGCTCGGAGAACTCACACGTACGTGAAATGGAATGGAGTAGGGACAGGGTGAACATTTCGTATGGAATTCTCCACGATCGTGTAATTGGGCCTTTATTTTTTCAGTGAAAAGTTTATTAATTGGAACACATATTTAGATATGCTTGATATTTACATTTTTCCACAGCTAGAACAACTTCAACCAAAACGTTTTTCCAGCAAGATGGTGCAACCCCACATTGGTCAATACAAGTACGAAAATCGCTGGATAATGATTTTCCAGGGCATTGGATTGGCAGCGATGGTGCCATACCATGGCCACCACATTCACCAGATATTAGTCCATTAGACTTTTTCTTATGGTGTTACGTAAAAGACATGGTGTACAAAACAAAGGTACACAATGTGCAGGAACTTAAACAAAGAATAACAGCCGCTATTGCGATGACCTTGACAGGCTGAACTGTACTTGGAGAGAAATCGAATTTCACCTGGACGTTCTATGTGCTACAAATGGGGCTCATGTGGAACTTTATTAAGACGGTAAAAAAAAAACTTTTTGAGTTGTTCTATCTATAGATGTTATTTGTTATGAAATAAACCTGTTGTTTTTTTTAAATGAATTTTTGAGTTTGCAAAGACCTTTTTTGGACACCCTGTATAATACAATTAAAATTAATAAATTTATATGCAGTTGGCCCTACTCAATCAGGTTGCAGATAAACGCCCTGCTTGTAAAAACGAAAGTGAGAAGTAGAAAAACAGGAAAAAAAAGGGTAATGGCAAAAAAATAGGAGGTCTACAGTCCCTGAATTCTGGGCATTAAAATTATGTTCATAATCATCACAAAGCTGTTGGAGGTAGGTTGGTCACAAAGTTGGTTGGTAGATTGTTACAACAGGACAGAATTTGTATGAGTTTTATGGTACAAGGAGAGCGAGGGTTATGTTGCACCAGGACCTATAGCTTTTTTGCGAAATGCAAACCTCTCAAAGCCTATGGAACCAACCCACGGACTACAAAAAGCAGTAAGCATTCTGTTTTTGGCATAATTGAGAGTCGAACATGGGGTATTTGCATGCTACGCAACACCTAGGCACCACCACATGTTCTACGCAAGAAGAACAAAGGCCATCTGTAACCAAATGAGGTGAAGTGACAAGGATAAATGATTTGAAGGAAAAAAAAAAAAGAATTATAATTGATTTAATTATGTATAATTTTAAGCAATAAAAATAAAACTATAACAATTGCATATATTAATGGGGCCAACCTGTAGCATGCATAAATCTAATGTTTTTTTTAGAAAGCACATATATTATGTGGTACCTAATTGGTTACGAGAAAGAATGACATGCCAAGGGCACAACAGTCTCAAGGTTACACAAGAAGAAAAGGTTGGCCACCATTGGCATATATGATCCACATTGCTAATGTTTTCGCCAATGCAAAGCAACCTTCACCAAGGGCAGATGCATCCCCTCAGAATAACGAATTTACTTTACATCCATTTGAAAGCTTTGTGCACCCCACTCCCTTAAAAAAAATGGGTTTATTCCCCGATTCTCGTCGAAATGAGTATGCTGCCGTTTTACAGCCTAACACAATGAAATGATTTTTAAATTACGCATTTTTTTAGGAAAAAAGCGCTAGAGTTTGTAGTCATGCAGGTTATATATTTTGGAGGTGGCTGCAAAGTCGAAAAACTGAGAGCTTATGGTTACATCTACGTCTTAATTCACACACATACATAGGCTACTCCACAAAATATGAATTATCAATTTTTTTTTACACACGGTCTTCATATAAACCTCTTGGCAAGTCTTCAGCAATCAATGAGATCACGTTATGAAATTATTGAGAAAAAAAAAAAATAACAGCAATCCAAGTTCAACAAAATTCCTATTGAATATGTGAAAAGGGACGGCAGGGATGATAAAGTGGGGAGAAAGGAATCAGAGGAGAACAAACTAGTGAAAAATGAGCAAAAAAACTGCCAGAATGCAATATTGCTGGCAAACAAGCATAGATCAGGAAACTAGGCAAGCAAAAACATCACTGATGAGGTGAAAATTTTAGAAATTTTAGCGATCTGTACTAGATACAAAACCATAGCTAAAAATAGGTTAAATTAATTTAACCTTTTTCTAGATTTCTTCTAAAAAAAATACTATAAAGAAAAATGCAAACAAAGAAAAGACAAATTACTATCAAGATTTTGAGCGAGTTGTAGCATTTAGCTGCTGCAGAGCATCGATGGCAAGCTTCTTCAGTTGAACAACTTCATCTTCCAACACCAAGGAATTCTCTTCCAAAGTCTTCAAAGACTCTGAGATCTCATGCATTTCTGAGGCATAGTCTTGAAGACGGTAATACTTCCTTACTTCGTGGTAACGCTGTATAGCAGTCTTCATCAGTACGACTGCTGTGAAGAAGAAACAGACACCAAACAGGATCAAAAGACGACTAATCCGTCTTTTCCGTACGTTATTAGTCATGTGAAGATTTAGAAAATGCTACAAAACATATCAGTCTTCATTTCTGAAATAAAAAAAAAGAGTAAAAATGCAAATTACTCAAAATTGCAAAATAAATCCACGACTAAGTATATAAAAACAATTTCAATTAAAAGAGAAATTTAAAAATGCAAGAAACATACAAAACTAAAAACAGTTTTGGTTTGTGTTTAACAACACAAAACGACAGCTAAGGGCATGCTATACTACAACCCATAGTTTTTTAAGGAATCCAAGCACCCCATAGCCAGGCAGGAACAAACCCCCTAGACCAGTGCTGTACGAAAGGGAGGGACTCAAGCCCTCCCCCATTGGATAACAAATTACATTCTCTCCTTAAAGCTAATCACTGGACCTTTTTTTTTATAGCTATTTAAGCCTCCCATAATTTTTTAACTACTACGTCCCTGGCCCGGGTAAAAGTAAAGGGGGAGCACATACAGTACTGGAATCAAATCTGGGCTAATGGCTTGACAGGCGAACATGTTATTCTTATGACACCGGATAGCAGCGACACTAAATAGGCATCTCGCGGGTCAGATCTGGCCCAGCTACAAAAGATAAACTAAAAATTATTTTCCAGGAAGCAGGGGATTTTCTTCTAAGGGGCATTGATTTTTTTCTAGAGGGGGGGGGTAAACTCTTACCTCAATGCTATTTCGTTCAATCAGAAAACTTGTAAAGGGGATTAGCCTCCCCACCCCCGTCTATATAGCGTACAAGATAATTTCGTTCTTGTATCTTCTGGTAAGCCGACTGAAAAAAAAGTTCCAAAATGGCTCACGATGAAAATTGAGAACCATTGCTGTATAGCATTTGAGAATTTTAAAACAAGACATTGTTCAGTTGCCAAATACAATAATCAATGTATAATACTATAAGTTGCATTGCTTCACCAATCTAAATGGCAACAGTTTTAATGTGATTCAAAACTTTTAATATAATGTGATAAGGTGATGTATGAGGGGGAAAGGGGGATTAAACTCAGAAAAATTACAAATTATACTTTCAAATATTATTCACGAACAATTATTACTACAAACATAAAAGTACGATAAATGTCATCACGAGAGAAAATTTTATTTTTATCAAACCCCTATTTCGAAATCCTGTGTATAGAAGAACACTGGTGTGATGCTGTTGGTTAAGTTTATGTTATTTCATTAAATGTTTGTTCATTTTATTAAAACCTGTTCCTTCGATGCTTTTTGTCCTTTTTGGGATGTTAGTGCTACTGCACAATTCGTCACCATGTTCCCTCTTCTCCTGAAATTGTAGTAGTTAGGCTTCTGAGGTTATACATCGATGTCTCTTCTATGCTTCCACTGTGAGAACTGAGTATTCGTCTCCATTTTTCCTCACTGCTATACTCTTTACTGGTTCAACACTTTCAGATTTCAGGCTTATCTGATATTTTTTTGGTAGTAGGGGCATGTGGTAGGCACCCCACAACTAGGCATTCACTGATTCAGAAAAATACAATATTAAAAAAACTACGTAAACCACATTTCCAACATGACCGAAGGTAACTTCACCCACTGCCAGCCGCTTATGGCAACACTGAAAAAAAAAAATCAATTGCTGACGACGTATGCAGTTTCACCGACAAATGTAAGGATCTTCTGCATTGATGGTGGTGTTTGAAAACAGATTTATAACTCTTGGGCCATTAACTTTTATTTTTTTTAGTGAAAATGAATGATCCAGTGCAATTAAAATTTAAGGCTATCAATAGAAAACACAATTTTGAATTCTTCCGAAAACGTCGCTTTCAGAATAAATACTACAGCAAAACTTTTAAATAGTAAACACAAACTAGAGCAACTGTTCGTCATTCAACAGTGTTAGAATAACATGCATTGAGACAGAATTGGAAAAGTGTCCGCTATTCGTGAGTGTCCGTTATGAACGTTTTACAATTACCTAGATTATCTTTGTACGTGTCCCCTTCAACAAACTCCATGGAGGTAAGAATGGCTTAATTTAACCAAGGCCTTGATTTAACAGCCTTCATGTTTAGCAGGAAATAAACATTGTTTTTGTTTATGAAAATTGTCGCCCTCCGTTCTCTCCGCATTTAGTTTCGAATCTTCTGAACGAGCCGGTTTAAGCACTAATTATAAATTTTTTTTTGCCTATTTATTTAGATTGGTGAGTTGTAAATCTATTAAATGGTTAAATTTAATTTTTTTATTTACATCTTAATATTTATAGTACGACAACACAGAAGCGAAAATAATAGAATGGCCATCGTAAAGATATGTTTTGCTTTTCTTCAACGTATAAAGTTAACTTTCTCCTTTCTTATTTTGTGGTGCGCTAAAATGTCAACTCTGTACAAATGTATAGATACAAGACAGTCATTTTTATGAAAAATAGCAACTGATGCGCACTTAATAATTTAAGACCTTTCAAACTTAATTATATTACAAAGCGAAATTTATATTTGTATGCAAGAGTACCAGTTTCCACTATCGATATATTCTGAAGTAAAAAATTTATATCGTTATTATTTTTGTGGTTATTGTCACGTGGAGAAAAAGGTTTTAGCATCAAACCTTCATAATGAAAACAAAAGTAGTTGACGTTAGGGGAAGTTCCCGGTTGTGCGCGAAGTTTTCTCCGAAGATCCGTAGTTACGGGTTTTTATTCCGTTGGTTCGGATTCTTCAAAAAATTGTAAGCTTTTTCCTTTCGAAAATAAAACCAGACCGTTTTGCCCGTAAGCAAATATACTTGTTGCCTACGATTTTCGATTCTTTTGGGAAATTCGTATTTATTCCTTGTGCAAAATGGAAATTGAGAGTCGGACACGCTGTCATCACTGCGGATCCTCAGAAATAGATCGCGATCCTTCGAGAGGGGATGCAGTCTGCACTGGATGTGGATCTGTATTAGAGGAATCCATCATTGTTTCTGAAGTGCAGTTTGCTCAAGATTGTCATGGGGCAACTCGAGCAGTTGGACAACTCGTTACGGCTGAAAGCAACGTTGCTTGTGGCTTAAATCTCGGACATGGTTTTGGCCTAACCAAGGAATCCCGCATGATAACCTTACAGAATGCGAAAAGAAAAATCACAGACTTAGCAAATAAGCTCGTGTTATCAAATCACTGTATAGCTGCAGCCCATAACTTTTACAAATTGGCTTTGGCCAAAAAGTTTACTCAAGGCAGAAAGAATGCCCATGTCATTGCGGCTTGTGTCTACTTGGTATGTAGGCAAGAGGAGACGCCACATATGTTACTCGATATTAGTGATATATTACAGATAAATGTATATGAACTTGGGAAGACTTACCTAAAGCTACAGACTGAATTGTGTATCAATACTCCGACTATCGATCCTAGCATGTACATATTGAGGTTTTCTCATCAATTGGGATTCGAGAAACAGGTTCAGGCAGTTGCTTTTACAGCTTCCCGTTTAGTGCAGCGTATGAAACGTGATTGGATGCACACAGGAAGACGGCCATCGGGCTTATGTGGGGCAGCCCTTCTCGTAGCAGCCCGTATGCACAATTTCAATAGGACAGTGAACGACATTATCAAAGTTGTTAAAGTGTGTCAAGCGACTGTCAGAAAGAGGCTTACTGAATTTAGCGACACACCATCTAGTCGTTTAACGCTTAAAGAATTCATGGATATTGATTTGGAAGAGGAGCAAGATCCTCCAGCATTCAAAGCCGCACGGAGAAAGAAACTGGTAGATCTAGAAGAACATAAAATGAAAGAAGCGGAACAACAGATTGTGAAGCTTCAAAAAGAAATTGAATCTTCATTAGAAACTTTTAATAAAAAGAAGGTGGCTGGACTTCCACAATTTCTAAGGTCACCCGAAAGTATTGAATCGGACGAAGGCAATCTTGTTGGCCAGTTTATCGCTAAAGGCGCAATGGAAACCATCGATGAAGTTTTAGGGTCAGAGAAGGAGCAACATGATCTTGTATCAAATACCTATAAGCTAGAAAGCATGTTAGTGCCCATAGTATCGAGACACGAACCTGATGAAGCAGATTTGAATATGTCGGATAAACTCACCAATGATCCTGACATGATAGATGCAAACTGTGAATTAGATATCTCTGGGTTGGATGAAGAAGAGATTGATTCATACATATTAACTAATGAGGAAATTAGGTCAAAAGCAAAGTATTGGCTGACATTGAACGGCCCATTCTTGAAACAGCAGAAAGAAAAGCAGGAGAAGCGTAAGAGAGAAGAGGAAAAAAATGCAAAAAAAGAACCAAAGAAAAAGAGATCGAGGCAGAAGCGGGGACCAGTCAATGTGAGCACAACTGGCGAAGCCATCGAAAAAATTCTACAGCAAAAGAAGATCTCGTTAAAACTTGATTATAATGTCTTGAAGAATTTAAATGCTGAAACTGTTACTGATCCCCAGGTGCAAATCCCCAAGGTAGAGAGCCCTCAAGCTAAAGGAAAACCAACAAGAAAACGTGTATATAAACCAAAACCCCAACCAATAATACCTAGCAGCATTCGGAACGATATCTCTGCTCTCGTCAAGAAATCACGGTTACAGCGGAACTCAGTAAAGCTTGCTGAAGACGAGATGGAGGAACAAGATCCCGTTTCCAGACAAACGATAGACTTAGATACACCTTCAACAAGTGAAACCGTTCCATCTATTGAAGAAAAAGTTACCATCAAAGATGGACAAGATGAAGAAGATGCAGATTATACTTCACAAGATGAAGAGGAGGAGGATGATGATATGGATGGAAGTCAATACTCTATGGGTTTGTTTGGTAACACTATGAATGAACTTGAATATTATGAGTATGACGATGAATGATCAAATTAATAACTAAAATAGAATGATACAAATTTTAAAAATTATATTTTCGCTCATGCATTTTCTATTATATCATTAACAATAATCAACTTATAGTACTTTGTCAATAACATGTATAAATACTACTGGTGTATGCAGGGTGCGTTAATGGGGTCTGTATACCCCCATTGAGCCTATAACATCCCCTTACGAACTTTCTGTGTACGCCTATGATAAATACCATAGCATTTTTATGTAAAATATAGCCTATATATATTTTACAAAAAAATGTAAATTTTTTTCATGTAAATTCATCTTTTATGTGAAGTATATATATTATTAAGCAGGGATGAATACTATTTACACTGTAAATATTTTTGTGTTGCAATGTCTATTAATTATCGTGATTATTCGTTTGGGAACAAGTATATTTCAATTTTTAAACATATTTATTTATAAATTAGGATAAATGTTCATTGTTGATTGTATATAAAAACATTGAAATCCCCGGATGTCATGTTAAGTTGTTGATCCCATCCCCAAGATATGTTTGTTGCACAGTTTTAGAATGCAAAAGCCAACAATAAGGTTTTGGTAATCTGTAAAAAATCAGTTTTTAGTTCCCATGAATTTAAATCAAAACTCTCATGTTTAACTCAAAATTTCTATGTGATTTTGTGAGCTTACAAAGCTTAATTAGATGAAAAAATCTGTGTTTAGGTTGTGTGAAGAAATACTAGATTATACTATAATTTTTGCCACCCACGTATTAATTACAGCTCAAACTAGAGCTTATGTAATTTTGGAGAAAAAGAGACGCTTTCCCCATCCTGGATTCGAACCAGGGTCCCTCCGTTTAGCCCGGAGTGTCTTGGACCGCTAGACGAATGAGGACAGGAAACAACGCTCTCTTTCTCCGTATGTAAAGATGTTAAGGTATTATTACCCTCCGCAGGGATAACACAATTGCCAAATATGGTCAACACAAGAAAGCCTCCGGGGCGAGAATTTTGTGAGTTTTCGTGGGGGAATTTATTATACTATAATTTTTGCCACCCACGTATTAATTACAGCTCAAACTAGAGCTTATGTAATTTTGGAGAAAAAGAGACGCTTTCCCCATCCTGGATTCGAACCAGGGTCCCTCCGTTTAGCCCGAAATACTAGATTTTAAAATGTTTGAAACTTTTTGTTCAACCAGCCACTGTTATTGTTTTAAAAGAGATTAATATTTAATGAATAAGCTATTAAAAATTAATTACTTGTGGGTCATTCCATGTCAAATCAACTGATTTTTTTATGATTTGACACCCATTGACGGGGATTTTGATAAAACTTGGTATGTGTACTACTCCTATGTAGCTTAAAATCCATGTGAAAATTTTCTTTTGCTTTCTCCTGTATGAAACTGAGGTTGGTGAATTTGAATAGACCACATGAATAGACCACAATTATTTTAAAATTAATTTATTTCGTTGAGTTCTTGATTTAGGCTCAGATTTGAAACTTTTTTTTTTTCACTCATCTGTAAATAATTCATGTTGCGTATTTCATATTCCATTTTTTAATATTTCATATTTCGACTTCTGTGAAGTACCATGACCAGCAAATAATACATGAAAACTAAGAGTTTGTGTGAGACATTAAAATCTGTAATAGAAAGAGGAGATACAGTATGTAATTTATATATATATATAGGTCCCTGATAACTCAAAGTTGAATGGAAGTTCCCCTACATAGGAGGCATTGCCCATTTCTTAACACCTTTAAACATTGATGTAAAGAAGGGTGACTCATCTTCCCGTAGAAAAACTAAAATTACAAATACATGCTATGTGCAAAACATTGGAGTGGGGACTGCAGCCTCCCTCTAGACCAGTGGTTCCCAACATGGGGGTCGCGAACTGATTTCATGGGGGTTGCCACAACTATTTTTAGTTGCAATTATTTTTATAAGGAATTTCATACCAAATGTTTCCAACGCTTTTATATTTCAACATGGCTACACACATTGCAATATTTTACTAACGGTTGTTAACTTTATATCTATAATATACATTAATATATTTAGTAATATATTTTTATATTTAATGTGTTTTCTTTACTCTGTTAAAAATGCTTTTATCATGCAAATTGGGCAGAGGGGGATCGCAGACTGTTTGGTTATTATAAAATGGGGTCGCGACTTGAAGGTTTGGAAACACTGCTCTAGACCTTGAAGCTTGTTCTACCAGTGCATTTAGTGAAGAATGTTCAGGAGATGCAGTGCCTTAATATCCTTAGACTATGCACACCTTATGATTAGAAAAGTATGTTAAGACTATTGTGTAACTTCTTAACACTTTTAAAGGATATAACTCAGTAAGTGATGTACAGTTGTACAATGCTATATGGTAAAATCTCCATGTATTAATGTCAAAGGTTCTATAAAAAAGATTAGATATACAGAAATGGTTTGTTTGTGCAATAAACGGAGACGTCAAATCACAGTGTTCACCAAAACTTCGATATAGTTGTACTGTGTTTAAAACAAAATTAGCATAAGCTAGTACAGCTCTATAAGTTACCACATTGGTGATAAAGTTGCCATATTGATGATTCACCCTTGGGGACAGTCATTTTAACAGAGACACACCTTCCTTTAGCAGAACAAATTTACAGATTCAGGTCTATGAATCTGTCCTGATGAAGATAGACATGTCACTTTCAAAAACAACTTATCCTCAATATTGCAACATAAATAACTGCATTAGCTTGGGCTAATTTTGTTTTAAATTTTTCGAGGGGTTTATCAGAATACAGATACAAATTCTAGTTTGCATATGTGGATTAGAAATATACAAAGTCTCATATTAATTGAATCAACAAACAATTTATCATGTCTGTAGTGTAGATACTATTTCCTCTGAAAGTGAAACTTGACGAAAAAAGAAAAAGCCCATGCCTGCCAATTCATAATTTCCTTATCTATCTTTCATTTTTATTGTTTTAGTTTATCTCCCCCTTTACATCACTATATGATAGCTTTGATCATTGTTTCATTATTTATTCTTTCTGAAAGATGCTTCCATTTTATTTCACAGTTCGTCATTTCAGTATGTGTGTTTAATATTACTCATTTTGATGTTTTTGTATTATATAATAAAGTACAATTTTATACATTTCTGAATAGCTTTATCTTTGGAAAATTTGCCACTTTTTCCCATTTCTTCTATAATGTAGAGGCAAGGCATTTGTTTAATATGCAGAAACTCTGGATTTGGATAGTATTAAATATTTGCTGTTTTCAGTCCATGGTCAGGGCTTTGATTCTTTGCATCAGTGGTTCGCAATCTTTTTTATCCTGCAGAACCCGTTTCTTACTACATGCCCAGCCAACGAACTCTGTGAATATTATTCAAAGAAATCCTAAAGGGCTATTATTTTGGTTGAATTTTGGGCTGTTAGTTATTGCTGCTTGGTTATAAACTTGAAAATAAGGCCATAGACTAAACTAGTATAAATATGACACAAACCAGTATAAAAAGGCACCTTATATATACAGTGGAGGAAAAAAGTATTTGAACAATGCTTTATTTCACAATAACTTTATTGTAAGCAAATGAAATTTAACAAAATTTCGACAAAGCACATATTTCATATTAGTTAATACAATAAATAAAAAATGGTGGCCACATAGAAATACCAAAATACACAATTTTTTATGGGGGAAAAAGTATTTGAATATAATTTTATAACTCAAAATTATACCAAAAATTATCATAACACAATTTAATACTTTGTAAAAATATCATTATTATTATTTGTAACAGCTTATAGCCTTCTTGGCATTGATTCTATTAACTTTTTTGTTAGATCTGATGAGAGATTTTCCCATGTTTCCAAAAGAATGTTTTTGGATTCATTTTTATTTGAACTTGTGACCTGTTAGTTCTAGAGTCTGGACTTGTACCTTTGGGTTTTGGTTGGTTTGGTCAGGATTGAGGAGGGTTGTCTAGGGGACTTTTATGTAACAGATATTCTTTGTACTCTGGCCGTATGTTTCGGGTGCTTGTCTTTGCAAGAAGTTATCCTTTATGCCCAACTTTGATGCACTGGGATAGTTATTTGCACTATGTCCACATAGTTTGGGCATTCAAAATTCATCAATTACAATTAAATTACTATACAACCCCAAATATACATGAATGCTACCTCAGCTATGTTCACAGTTAGGACAACTATTTGAGGACATAAAGGCGCTTTAACAACCAAAAGTCTTGTTTATCAGGATCAATAACATAATTTACTTTCATCTGAATAATAAAGTTTTCCAAAAGTCTAAAGGTTTATCTACAAATTCTTTTGCAAATTGAAGCCTCTTGTATTTTCACTAATGGCTTTTTCAGCTTTCTGCCTTTATAACCTAATTCATGTAAGTAATTTTGTACAGTTTGAGGGTGTAACATGAGTCTCTAAACATGACACATTAACTAACCTTCCAATTTTCCTGCAAACTCTTGGTTCAATAGCTTTGAGTCGACCCATTCTCTTCTGATTTTCGATTTCACCAGTTGATGTGAATTTTTGCATGACATAATAAACGGTGACATATTTAATTTTAAAGTACTCGCTATTTTACGGAAAGTGCAACCATTTTTCCTTAAATTAACAATTTTATCACATGTAACTAGAGATAACTCGCTTTTCTTTTCAGACATTTTTTGAACGTCCAGTTTGCAACTGAAAGTGAAGTACTCACTGTAAATGAATAATTAAACTAAACGCAAATTCCATTTTTTCTTCTTCTCCTCTGTCAGAATTCCTCGTAACAGCGTTTGTCATTTGTTGTTCAAATACATTTTTCCCATTGAAAATTTGCATATTTTGAATTTAACATGTTGTTACTAAGTGCATACCACACTGATTGACATATTGTATTAGCAAACGTGAAATATGTTTTTTTTTTAAATTTCATTTACTTACAATAAAGTTATTGTGAAATAAAGCATTGTTCAAATACTTTTTTCCGCCACTGTATATACTAGTAAGTGGTGGTATAAAAAGGTAGGTCTTAAATTAGTATAAATGGCAGGTATTAAACTAGTATAAAAAGGGCAGGTAATATTTTTCCTATTGTTACAGGTTAGTTAACTCATCTAAGGGGTTATTATGAGGGGGAAATGATAGAATTTATGGATTTGATTCCCTAGGCCTTAAGAAGTTTGGATTATTCGGAAAATAGTAAGTCCAGATTCCTCGGAAAACAGTAGGTCCGGGCGCAGCATGGACGTTGTAGTTCTTGAGCTATAAAACCACAAACATAAATTTCCTTTCTTTGTAAAACTTTAAGGTTTAGTGCCAGATAATTTGACAGATGTTGCTGTTCTACACATACATTACAGTTTGTTACTTTTTATTGTAAACTTCAAGTTCTATTGTAAAGTTTGTCCTATAGTATCATAGATGTATTAGAATCAGGCCGTGCACAAGAGAGATTAAAATTTTCATTTAAAAAACATTAATTGCAAAATAAAATTTTGTGGAAGAACATTTCCCCATTTTGAAATCCTGTGCACAGGCTTGATTGAAATTTGTTTTTAATTTCATTTTTTATATTTTTTGCATCTCATATCACTATGTAATTAAAATGGCTGTATTGTGATATAAGAACAACACATTTGTTTATCCTACTGAAAATTCAGATTTAGATCTTGCTAGTAGCCAGTAGAGATGAGACATGTTCAGCCCGGGGCCCGGGATGGACTCAGGATCGTCAGACCGATACGACTGAAGCCGAAAACTGACTTTTCAATATCGAAATTCTCCACACAATACAATTATGTGATTTGTTTTCGAGGATTGTAAAAATCTGCGTGTATATGAAAATTCGAAGGAACTTAAATGGCGTCGTTTTGCAAAATTTTTAAAATTTAAATCGTGCATCAAAGGGTTAAAGTTATATTTAAAGTTTCAGGCTTGGGCTCAAATTTTCACACAGTATTTCAGGCTCGGACGGGTTCAGATTGCAAATCTTTGGGCTTGGGCCTCGAAAAATGAGCCAAACTCATCTCTAGTATCCATCATTTATCTTGTTTCCCTACCAATCTGTTTGTCTTTTCCCTACCAATCTTGAGTTTGATTTCCTGGGCAATACAGGTTTGGAAATCTCGGAAAACTGGTTCTGGTACGGTATGATATTGCGTCATAGAATTCAAGCAAAGTTAAATGTGATATGTATTTGTTTTTCTCTATAATATTGTTTCTAGACTGTATCTCATTTGCTGTAAATCTTGGAAAACTGAGTGTTTATTGTACCTTATCTCTGTTTCAAATATTTAATGTCAATTAATTATAATTGGCATTAAATATGTGGAACAGAGACGTGAAAAAATTATTGATAATTATCATTAATTCAATGTGGATTTTATGATTAATAATAATCATCAGGCAATGACATTGACAAATATATTGTATGAATGATATTTAATAAAATAATCTTGATAAACACTTGTTTATTCATTTATATTCTATTATATACGAATGCCATGTACAAGCATGGACTGATAGCCACTCCTAGACTTTAAGGCTAGCTACACCAATGAATACAAGTTGTGTCGAGTAAGGTAATTTTGTAGCACATATTTTATATAACATATATTGTCAATGAAGTTTTTTGATTATGTCGTAGCCATATTTAACGATTTCAAAGTTTTGACTTGTAAGTAGACAGATTTCATGAATTCTGATTTTTATGCATACATTTTTTTTGATTACAAATATATAAATTTATCACGTAATAAATGTGGATTCACACTATAAATTCAATTAGACATGTCAATTTGTTTTTACTAAGTCAGTGATTCTTAATAAGTAGCCGATGTGCCAAATCCGGTCCGTGAACAATAAAATTTGGACCAGCTACACAGGATAAAAAACAAAATTTTTTTTTTCTAGGGGGGAACTAATTTTTTTTAAAAGAGGCTAAAACTCTTACCTCAATGCTATTTTATTGAGTCATAAAATTTCTAGGGGGGGGATAAGCACCCCCTCAGTTATGCCAATGTCTACATAACGTGCATAATTTCATTTTCATACCTTTTGGCCCACTGACTGAAAAAAAAAAAGATCCAAAATGGCCCATACGATAAAAACTAATCGAGGACTACTGCCTTAAGTGTGTGAGAGTTTTTCTAAATATAAATTTCTACCCTAATTACCCATAATGCAGTTTTGAAATGTAAAATCTACAAATGTATCGAATATTTTTTTGCACTTCGATTAAAATCCAAGGGGAATAAATTCATAATGGCTTGCATATTTTTTAAACATTTCTAATATAGTTCAATGTACAATAAGGACATGATCATACTGTAGACGTATATGTAGAAAGTTTATAAGGGGAGGTTGCATAGCTACAAATCTATATATGAATATATACGTAATTTCATTGCAATGGCAGGGAGGAGTTTACAACCTCCACCTATATATGCCAGTGGCTCATACACTATATGCCCAAAAGTATCCGGACACTTTGGATTTTTTGTTTTTTTTCGAATTTCTAAAAAACCACTCGGCCAATTATTCTCTAACTTTGAAGATATATAGAACATACTTGAACGCCCACTTTTCAATAAAGTTTCGGTGACTTGTGCATTTAGGGGACCACCCACATATTGACAAAGTGAAAAAATATATTTGATCACCCTGTATCATAAAAAGCTGGAAATTATTTGTAACTTTCAGAAAATATTTAACCAGCTATGCTTAATGTCTGTGTGCATTTTTGTAAAGCAAACATGTATATTCATGAAGATAGAAGAAAACCCAAATTTTGTCACATGTTTTTTGCTTATAATTTCCATAATTTTCAGTCAAATTTCACGAAACTTACAGAACATTTGTCAACGTACAAGAAAAATATTATACTTAAATTAGAAATTAATATATTGAATACACGATGAGATATGAGCATTTGAAGAAAATAATTTTTTACTGCGCATGCGCGAAAGATATGAATAAAAAAACCAGCGGGATATCTCGAAATCAAACATATAGTGAGCCGTATTTCTCTAATTCTCTGAAAATAACTAGATGATAAGGGTTTTTTCCACAAATTGTCATATTCCAAATTACCAAACACCCCTGTTCTGAAAATGAAATATTCCAGATTTATGCAAATAAGGAATTTTCAAGATATCCCACTGGTATTTTTTTGAAGTTGCCCTATACTATTGACTACAAAATTATGAAAAAAAAAATTATACATTATCTTTCGTGCATGCGTAGTAAAAAATTATTTTTTTCAAATGCTCATATCTCATCGTGCATTCAATATGTTAATTTCTAATTTAAGTATAATATTTATCTTGTACGTTGACAAATGTTTTGTAAGTTTTGGGAAATTTGACTGAAAATTGTGGATATTATAAGCAAAAAATATGTGACAAAATTTGGGTTTTCTTAAAGAAACGTTTCTATCTTCATGAATATACATGTTTGTTTTACGAAAATGCACACAGGCATTAAGCATAGCTGGTTAAATATTTTCTGAAAGTTACAAATAATTTTCAGCTTTTTATGATACAGGGTGATCAAATATATTTTTTCACTTTGTTAATATGTGGGTGGTTCCCCCTAAATGTGCAAATCACTGAAACTTTGTTGCAAAGTGTGCATTCAAGCATGTTCCATATATCTCCAGAGTTAGAGAACAATTGGCCAAGCAGTTTTTTAGAAATTCGAAAAAAATTGAAAAATCCAGTTTGTCCTGATACTTTTGGGCATATAGTGTAATAGGAACTGTTTACACTTCTATTAATGAAGCAAAGACTTCCAACACCATGGGCACACATGGAACCATATACCATCACACTTGAAGGGAATTTGACCTGGTTTGAAAAACAGGATGGATGGAATTTCTCTTCTTCACGTTAAGTTAGATTTTTAACCACTTCCAAAATGTTGAACCATTGTAATTTTCTGTTTTAAGAATAGTCACAAGGGAACCCCTTTCACTGTTCACTGCATTTTGATATCAGACCTATAGGAGATGATAGTATTAGACTTCCTGATCACAAGTATGTAATCATTTGTCTGCTAAAATGATATGACAATTTTTTATGAATATTTGAAGTCCAAAAATGACACTTTTTTCGCCGGGTTTGATATTTTTTAACCGCCCTGTATGTGAGAAAAAGTAGGTTTGAAGTCGGTAAGATTATGAACGATCATCGTATTTTACGGATAAAAATAAAAAATTATGTCTCAGCTAATTTAAATAGTATAAAAAAAATTAATATGAAAAATGAACTTTTTAGCATGGCGGGACATTTAAGTTTTGCATTCCACTAGCTATATAAACTCGTCCGCAAGTGTAACGTCAATATAGTTGTACGAGTTTCCGATTGTGAGAAAATGAAAAATATAGTGAACATAATTCAATCCGTTTTGAATTTGGTCGTTAATAAATACGACACGCTTCCGTCGTTAATAACTGACCAAGAACTTAAGGAAAGTCGGGAAGTATTGTCGAAAATCGAAAACATAATTTTTAATAACAATGTCAGTGAAAGTATCAGTTTAGATTTTGAAGACAATTGTGATTTCCGTATCGACGAAGAAAGTGATATTAGTATAGTCGGTGACGAATATTATAACTGTACTGTAAAGGGCGATCAATTGGCAAATGAATTCAGTTTAGAAAATATGCAAACAATTGTTCAGTATTTTGACAGTTGTAAAAAAAATAAATTCCAGAAAACAAACAGGAGATATCCAACAGTAAAATACCCTACTTATATTTCGAGGTTTAGAAAATATATATCAAATATGGGCACAAATATAGAAAAGTATAAAATAATAAAAAATGAAATGTTAGCCAGATTTACAAAAGCTAGGGAAAATTATTTACCTGTTCATGATATAGATTTGAAAAGATGGGCGATCCTGAAATCCCAAGAGTTAGGATTTGAGGATTTTAAATGTTCCGATAATTTTAAGAGCCAAAACAAAATAGTTGCGCGGAAAGTAACAAAATATATCACTCAAATATACACCCAGAATATGGGTAATATAGAAGATAGTGCCATAGAATTTATTTTGCATACGAGAAATGTTACTGCTAATA
>QLNU02014176.1:172065115-172079530 GCA_006491805.2 Dysdera silvatica | reverse complement strand
GTTTCTTCCCATCAAAGTTTCCAATGTGTCCAAAATTCCCGTTTTTTTACATTTCTACTTACAAAAAGTGATGCAGAGGCAAGAAAATATTTAATGAAATGTATAAGTATTTATCGATGAAATAAAGGACTTCGTTTTTATTGTCATTTTCATTATACTTTGCTTCAAAATTTCGGCGATGTTTCACAAGTTGCTTGCGGAATCCCTGTAAGGTTATTGCGGAACCGGAGGTTTTGTGCAACCATCGGTGTGCGCAGAAAGTTCGTAAGGGGGGGGTATGAGCTACAATCACATATTCCTACGTCAAATACACAAAATTTCATTGCAATGGAGGAGGTTATAACACCCCCTGCGTACGCCAATGTGTGCAACACATTTTGAAAAGTAATGATGTAGACGGCTGGGGCTTGCAGATTCCTCTAAATCTTAAGGATCTCCTCGATGTGGACAAAACATAGTTTCCAATTACAGTTTGGGCTTAAGACGTTGTCCAACCAGTTTAATTTGGAACAGTTAATTGACCAGAATAGGGTACTGGTAGTAGAACGGAGACCTTTGTTTATCCTGTGCGTACACAACAAGTCACGTGCCAACGCTTTGAAATGGGGCGAAAGATTTTTCACAGCGACAAACTGGTAGCCCCATCTATTGCCACAAACCATCAATAGTTATTATAAAATATTAATTAGTTAAATAGTTAAAGTAAAATTAATTACAAAGCAACAACCATTTGAACGATATACAATTTTACTAATTTCGTAGAGCACCACGCTTTAAGATCGATAGTTTCACAAAGACTGAAAAAAAATGTACAGGTAAAGAGAGATTTTTTTTTAACGATAGATACGCCAGGGGGCAATGTAAAATAGTATTATTGACGGTATGGTGCTGACATTTATTGACAGAAAACGAAATTAAAATCTAAGTTTCTTTCAGCTTTGCTACATTAGTGGAAATGTTTAATGATATTTTTGAAATTAAAATTTTAATAGTATTCCTCGATAGTGTGTGGGAGGTGGGGAGAAATATGCCTTTCGTCCCTTCACTTTTGAGACTGGAGGGCAAAAAAAACCCCCGCCCTCTCTCTTGCCACATGCCTATACACAACCCTCCATCAGGGACACTGAGAGCCAACGTGGCCCTCAGGCTCACTTCGACCGGCCCCCCGGGCTGCAACCCCTCTATTATTATGAATACCCGTCATCTTCCCAACTACCTGCAAAAAAAAAAAAAATTTCTTTAATTAATAGTTCCACCAAAGCTCATCTTGAGCGTTGAGCAGTATAGCTTCTCCGAAATTGGGTGCTTCCTTCAGCATATAACAATCTTCTGCCCTGGTGGTTTCATTCCGTCAAGAAACCTGCCTGTCATGGGTGTTTATCAATCGTTAGCTTTGCCCCCTCCTCTACACAAATAGCCAGGGCCTTTCAGAGAAAAAACGAGTTCGGGGCAACTAATATTTTAGAGACCCTGCAAATACACATCTGACATATTAAGTTACTAAACTGACACCCCTAATATTGTAGCCTAAGGCCTGGGGTAGCAGCCGCCTCTGATAGGCTCTGTAAATAGTGATAAGAAACTGAATTTTAACAAATGCAGAAACGGGATTAACGCATGGAGTAATAATTTATTACATAGTTAATTGAATGCTTCACAACATGAAGAACTAAAAGATATACAAATTAAGTCGCCAACATGAAATTTAAACTTCAATTGACGTTTAAGTAATTCGGAGTGTCTTCCTTTATTTACTCGTCAAAGTTTTACTTACAATTATGCACCATTTTTCATGATTTTTATTGTAACGCTTTAATTTAAATACCATAAAATTTAAGTACAGTTTAGGTTATTGGAATTGTGGATTAATCTGCTGGTTTGTTGAATTTTTATAGTGCAAGAATAGCAAAGCGAATCTTCTGCACCAAATTAGGTCGAGTTGCACTTATGGCATATCTACTGAATTGGTTAGGATATTCGTCCTCACATTAAATAGCAGATGAAGTTGAAAATTCAATTAAAAGCAATTTATTGTAGTATTTCTTATGGGCTTTAGACAGTTTTAATTGAATAAAAATATTTAAAATAAGCATATGCTCAAACTTGGTTGCAACATAAAAAAATTCCTGAAGTTCCAATAAGCCACTGGTGTACGAAGGAGGGGGGGCGGGAGTCATAACCACCCATTCTATTGTGATGTAATTTTGTATATATATGCATATAAATATATGGTGTCACCATTGGCGTACGCAGGTGGTGTTGATGGGGTTGTAACCCCCCCTTTTTGCAATGAAATTTTGCATATTCAACATAGGAATATGTAAGTTGTAGCTCTGTAACCCCCCATTGAGCCTATAACCCCCCCTTTATAAACTTTGGCATAAGCTTATGGGTGTCACTCATCCCCTTACAAACTTCCTGTGTATGCTAATGTCTCAAGCCTATTTCTCAGTTATAATGTCAAAATTTCGGCAATCCATTACATGTTGTTATAATCAAAATTGACCAAGCTATGCAAAAATTACCTGTTTTTAAGTGGCAAGGACATGGTGTGCCAGGACTTAGTTTTCTGACAAACGATACGATGGACTACAGTGGGAAGAAAATCGACATGCGTTCTACGACATCAGAGTTGAATCCGAAGTAACGACACGAAAGAGAAATAGTCTCTAAAACTATGCCATTGTAGTGGTAACACTACGTGTAGCCGTATATTTTCCTCCAGGATTCCAAACGTTTCAATACCCAAGAATCCACCCCCTCCCCATACTACAATAAACAGTTAGTTGGTTACCATTTTTTTTAAGCACTGTTGGAAGTTGAGTCTAGATAGAAAGGGTTTTACTTACATTGTTTCTCCAAGTTTAAAGATGTAACAACAGCAAGGGTCATGCTGCAACAGTATAGTTGTCTGAACCTGTCAAGGCTTCCAGACCGGTGAGCAGTTAGAGTAAGCAACCTTTTTTTTCTTGTTTTGATTGGACTCAGTTGGCAGTTAAATTCATGATAACTGAATGACAGACCTACATGTTACTATTGCAGGGGCTCCCACTTACACCGAGAAAAAATTTACCTGATCAATTGCGAGGAAAAACAGTTTCATATTCATGCGAGATTTAGCCATTTAAAGCAGAAGTTTGGTTTTCTTCTTGGGGCAATATCAGTTTCTAGGTGTACCGGAACCCCAATTAATGGAATACATCATATGGAACACATTACCACTATCTCACCTCAAGGCATTAATATCAAAATTATCTCACTGTGGCAAATATGTATTCGTTTTGTTTTCTTTTCCAAGTTTGTTTATAATAACGTTATGGTCTTGAGAAAGCACTATCGCCAATGCGGTTTAGTACATTACCATATTATTAGCATACCTGCCAACATTGATTAAACCTTTCCAGGAGCAATTGCAAAAGATTTCGGGATCATTATTTGGACACAATGCAAAGTCAATAATTTTAAGATAAATGCAATTTTGTTGTGTTATATTACTAAGATTTGGTTGACTTATATTACACTGTAAAATCTCCAATTTGATTAAATTGTTGATTGTTAAATAGTTTTTGATTTCTCTCTACAGAAATAATGAAAGTCTCCTACATGCTCCACTAAAAATTGTATTCCAGTTTTTTTTCCAATATATTTAAATACACACACAAAAGCATATTTGTAGCATACATAGTATGTTTATGAGGTTTACTGGAAAATTACTAAAATATTTTGTCATTATGACTAAAATTTACACTTATATATATTACCTTGGATAACACCTAAAAATACTTGAAAAGTGTCCTTTAAAACAAGAGTTTTTTAAGTGTTCAGGTCCCACACAATTTTAAGCCCCATTGTAGCTTTCCCCCTGCAACAAGCATCTAATGCTTGCAGGTGAATCTTCATTTAGAAGCTCTTGATGTGAGGTTTTTGGAGAGGTGTAATATAGTTAAGGCACTGAAGGTCAAAGTTACATGACCTTCAATATCTCAGAACATGTACCTTTTGTTTTGCATGATTTTTTTTTTTTTTTACATTTTAATAGTCAACCACTTACTTAGCTGACTGTCAATTTCCAAGTTGGAACTCTCATTCCATTTTAAGTTATTAATTTTTATGTATAAACAATAAGCATAATTTCCACCCATATGATACCACACATATTGCTTAATAATTGCAAATATGTCTGAATTTGCAGTTATGGAAGCATTGATTTATGGGTCAAGTGCTTATAATACTGTGCTGGGCAGAAGTACTGTACTTCATACAGTATAATTACTTGCATAGTAATGCAATTACCAACAAACATAGAAAAGTTCTTTAGTATGTTTTAACTAGAGAATGAAATATGGCATATATATTGGTTTTCACTAAATTTTTTAGTAATTAAGTATTCGCATAAAATTTAATCGAACAACTTTCATTAAATGAAATGAAAATACTATTCACGTTAATAAATTGTTTCTAAGTAAAAGAATGTTAATTAAAAAATGGAAAACACAGGAGTTCAAAAATTGAATTTTTCCTTTCTCAAAATGATCTTAAAAATAAAGATATCACTAACTAAACTGCATCACGTAATAATCAAACTAATTATCTGATGATGTAATGCAAATAAAAGTGATAGCAGAGGAATTACAAAGTATACTGTTAAAGGTTGGTGTTTATATTATTAAACTTACGATAAAGTTTTACTTCAGTTTTAAATTAATCATGTTCTGAACTTCTAAATTTACAAATTTCATATCAAGATGTATTTTCCTAGTTGTTATAAAGATTTACAGGTAATAAAGTTTTGTGCTTTTGGTTCTAACTATGATTTCTAAAATAAAACTAAAATATGGTTAAAAAAAAAGGGGGGTTTCGGTTTAGGCTGAGATTTTACTGATTTGTAAACCAAAACCTAAGATGTTTAGGATTTAGATTTTATTTGCCCCTAAAGCTGAACTGAAATTGGAGCAGGCCTGTTTTTTAATTTAAACATCCCGTATTATGAAATTATTCTGAGAGGTGAATGATGGAAAGAAATATCCACCCTTTCAACGGACTGGAAAACATGTGCAAAATGTCATATAAAATTGGCTAAAATGCCTATTTATACTATCGAAAGAACCAGGTTGCAAACAGGAACTTCTAAAACACAGTCTGATGACAATGAAGATGCTATTGCCATAGATGTAGCAAAAATTTCACTAAATGAAAGCCTTCAATGTCTAGGGAAAACACTAGTCACGAAGAAAAGAAAAAAGCTATCCCAAGGAAAGGATGAAAAAAATTGCATCTACATTACAGAAGAAACTACTTGTTACTCAATCTTCAGATGAACTAACAGCAGATCCAGGAATGAAATTTTATCACAGTTAAAAGAGGAATTTAAATCAACTAGTAACAGAAGTGAAAAATTCAAATGTTAACAATTCTTCCAAAAAGTTGGAGTACTAAGAAAATTAAAAAAGAATTTAGTGCCTCAGATTACATGGTACGGAGTGCAAAACAGCTGGTAAAAGAGAAGGGAATTTTAACAAATCCAAAGCCTTGAAAGCATTTTGATGAAACTGTTGCAAACATGGTAAAAGCATTTTATATCTCAGATGAAATAAGTCGCTGCATGCCAATAAAAAAACAGATTTCATTACTGTGATCACTGAAGGCCAGTGCACACATTTACAAAAAAGGTTAATATTAAACAACTTGAAAGAAGCCTACACTTGTTTTAAAAATAAACATTAAAATTCTAAAATTACGCTTCTCAAAATTTTGTGAATTAAGACCCAAGAACTGTGTTCTTGCCGGTGCAAGTGGAACTCATACTGTTTATATATGTACAATTCATCAGAAGGTAAAGCTAATGTTGAGTGGCTGTAAAATTGAACTATCAGCTGAAAGTGGTATAACAATTAAATCGTACAGTGAATGCATTGCTAATATTATTTGTAATCCACCTTTGCCAGCTTGTTATTTACGTGAATGCAAGTTATGCCCAAGAACTGGAAAATTACACACTAATCATTTTCATTTACTTGATTCCAGAGGCATTGATGAACTGACATTTAACCAGTGGGTATCCACAGATCGAACCACACTGATGGTGGCAACTAAACCAGTAAAGGAATTTGTAAATACATTTATTGAAAACCGACGATTCTTTGTAAGCATTCCTTTTTAGCCAAAGAACAAGCATTATTTCAAATGAAGTACAATTTAAACTTCGAGATGATAAATTTTTGGTAATATGTGACTTTGCCGAAAACTATTCTTTTATACTACAGGATGCTGCACAAGGCTTTCATTGGAACAATTATCAAGCCACAATACATCCTGTTGTAATTTATTATAAAGACGTTGAAAATGTAAAACATATCAGCTATGTTGTAATTTCAAAATGCCCACAACATGATACTGTTGCAATTCATCTTTTACAACATCATTTACATAGCACTTGCCTATTTAGATAAAAAAATAAAATAAATCCAAACACATTTATTGTGAAAGCCGGCTCATGTACCAATAATCTAACAAACCGCTCAAAGTTGTCTGATTGCTTTTATTATATTATAACACATTTATTACTTTTCTGATAGAGCAGCTGCCAATTGTAAAAACCAGAAAAATTTCATTAATCTTTGCTGTAACAAAGCACATTTTGGTACATCAGCTGAATGGCACTTCTATGCCACTTCATATGGTAAAATTGCCTGTGATGGTCTAGGACAGTGGTTCCCAACTCAATTGAAGAAGCGGACCACTTTGAAAAATTCTTACGAGTTGGATGCAAGACCTTAATAAAAAAGGGAACTGGGTCTTTTTTGGGGAAAATGTGTTTGTACAATCGTTCTTTGGTAAAAAAAAAAAAAGAAATAAACAGAAAAAGAAATAATAAAATCTAATAATAATACAGTCAAACCTCGTTAAGACGAACACGCTTAAGACGAATTACTTTTAATACGAACCGTTTTCTGAAGTTCCGTCAGATTGTAAAATACTACAAATATGCAATCAATTTCATTTTTATAATTAATAATTTTTATAATTATTTTTTTCAATAATGACCCTTCTCACGAACCACCAGTTGGGAACCACTGGTCTATGAGATACTCTTAGGAGACCAGCAGCCAAAGCCAGCTTACAGAAACCATTCAGTTCACAAATTATGACAACCTGCCAGTTATATGATTGGCAACTTAAAATATTCAAACATGTGACTTCGTTTACTTCAATAAACGCCTGCATAAAGTTGTTGCAGGAATGTCGTTTACTATACGTAACACACAACAATTGCACTGCTTTATTCCAGTTTATAACATCATCAACGAAATGAAAGTATATTCTAATGCCATAATCTCAAAAACAGTGTGAATTTCAAGTGAAAATGAACTTGTATTTACAGACATTTGTGGCTTTGCAACATGTGTTTATGAGGGTAATTGGTGAGTTAGATAGTTACTAAATACTTCTGAAAAAAATACAGTAATTAAGATCGTGTTTCTACATTCACATGGACCTTCATCCTCTTATGCATGCGTATCTTACAAAAGAAGATACTTTAATTTTGCCAAAATGTGACATATTGCAGAAAGTGGGTGTAAATATTGCAACAGGAAAAACTTAAGCAATTTCTATAGAGTACACTGTATTGACTGAAATGAAGATGCTTAAAAGGACAAATTAATAGTTCCATGTCATTTTACCTAGGCCCTGAGATGGCACAGTGTGGTAACGCATTCGCCTATTGTGCTGTTAACTTGGGTTCGACTCCCAACGGTGAAAAGAACACTTACTCAGAGATCTCATATAGATTGTACTGCTCACTGTAGTCCAGGGTTTGGTTCCCTAGGCCTTAAGAGGTTTGGATTCCTTAGAAAATTGTAGGTCCAGAGGTTCGGATTCCTCGAAAAACAATAAGTCCCGATGCAGCATGATCATTGTGGTCCTTGAACTGTAAAACCACACGCAAACATTTTACCTAAAATTGTAGTAAGTACTGTGCTTATGTTAATTATTATAAATGATTAAGAACGTAACTTTAAGTCACTGCTTTTATATTTATAACCTCTGTAAACCAGCAATGAATTATCTTATTGGTGGTTATTATTGCAATGTATAAAATTAATAACTTAAAATCACATGCGAGTTCCAGCTCGAAAATTGGCATTGAACTAAGTAACTAGTTGACCATTAAAAAAAAAAAAAAAATCATGCAAAACAAAGGGGACATCTTTTGAGATAGTGAAGGTCCTGGTCATGTAACCATTGGTGACATGGCTATAACGCAAACCTCACATCAAGAGCTTCAAAATGAGTCTCCATTCAACTCAGTAGCATAATTAGAAGAGGAGTTACATGCTGTTTTATGTTGCACGGCAATGCATTTTTTTTATCTATTTTTGGAGTTCAAAAATCCATAACTTTGGAAAAAAAGTTGGTAAAAATCTGAAATTTGACAGATATAAGTCATGGGGTACAACAGTTCTGTCAATTTTGAAAGAAATTGGATAACGTCGGGTTGTGAGCAACGTTGAGTTGACACGGAATGACCCATGTTGGTAATAAACTGAATAAATTTTGTTTAAGTTTTACGGTGCAAGGACCGTGCTGCATTGGGATGTTCATTTTTCCAAGGAATTCAAACCTCTGAAGTCCCAAAAACCAACCTCCTGATTACGATAGGGCTTGAAATTAACGGGTGCATTGTGCACATGAAATTTGGTATGTGCATGTACATTTTTAACTTGGGTGCACCTAACTATTCCAAACTATGGCTACTTACTTTTTTTTTTCAAGAATAGTGACCTATGGAATAATTTTATATAATTTTCTCAATGTGTCTGCATTTGCTTTGAATTTTTTTTTATTACATACGAATGTTCAATTATTTTGAAAAGTTGCACTTTTTTACCTTACATGCTTAAATATAGTTGCTACATATACATTTTACCCGTTTTTAATGTTGAGGTTTACTTTCTATTCTGTTAGTTACTTGTACACCTAACTAGTATTTAGTGCACCTGATTTAAAAAGTTAATTTTGACGCCTGGAGTACGATGAGCAATTAGTTGGTAAGCATGTGGTGTTTTATTTTCCAAATCTGGGATAAACACATGCTAGGCAAACGTGTTACCATTGCAGGAGGTTCGAATAAATAATTTATTTTAATAATATATGACAAGAATCATGTATTTGTATATATCCATTAATTAAAACCAATTTTAGGTATACTTAAAAAAAAAAAAAACCGAAGTCAAAGCGTAGGACATTTTACAATTTATTTTATGATATTTTGCAATTTTTAAAAATATTTCAACTACTCATTAAAAATTTATGTACTTCTAAAACTGATTAAAAGACTATATGGGTCATCTTCAAAATTCATTGCCATATGCTGTTGTCCATCTGAGAATTTTTTTTTCAGAAGTTATAAGAAAATATTTTAAAGATTATTTCTTTTTTGTAATGATCGTTAACAGATAGTTGCCAATAAAGAAAGAATAAATTGAAGGACATCACTGATTGAAAAATAATTTTTTTAAAGAAGTGGGTTGACCAATTTTGCCATGTCTGTTACCAAATACACTAACAGACATGACATTTCAAGGAAGAAAAAGTCATGAGGCTAAATAAATTCAACCAAAACAGAAACATTAATTTTGATCTACACTAAGCACCCCATGAACTAAATTAGTCTGTTGATTTAATAAATAAACAAGTATATTTTATATAAATAATTACGGTAACAGACATGACATGCAATAAAAATACTCACACAAATATTTTTAATCTTTCATTCAACAACAGAAAATTCCAAATGGCTGTTTCTTTCTCAAAACTTGTTTCAATGGAAAAGAAGTGTTGCCATTCAGAAAGTTTAATTTCGTAGTTTGAAAAATTGCAAATAATGTATGGTAACAGACATGACACCAATTTCTGGACAAGGGTATTTAATTAGTACAAAATTTGCGTTCTTTTTACTTGATTATTAAAACCTTTTTAGTATGTAATTTACAGTACGTAGCACAAAGCATGTTTGAGAAGAAACTGTGGTTTTAAGAAAGTAAATCAACAAAAGATTTTGTTTTCTGATTTGGACAGTGGTTTTTCGGTTTCCCCCTCAACTAATTTCTTTAAAGGAAATATTTTTTATTCATTGATGTGTTGCCATTTATTCTTTCTTTATTGGCAACTGTCTGTTAATAATCATGGCAAAAAGAAAATCGTTAAAATTTTCTTATAGCTTCTAGAAAACGATATTCTCAGGTGGACAGCATATGGCAATGAATTTTGAAAATGACCTGTATTTCACAGAAACAATTTTTTGAACTTAACTATATTTTTTTTATCCTTTCTTCCTTTGTGTGCAAATAATTGGAAAACTTGACCGCTCAGGCAGACTGTATTTCCATAAGAGGTATGGCAAAGCCATAGTGATCAGACATCACTCCTGCCCATCAACGCGATGAGGTGCGAGAGATGATAATGATGTGATGCTTGGTGAAATTTCAAACATTAAGAAAAGGCTGGGCGAACCATGGTTCATCCTAGCATCACTTGACCCATTTTGTTCCATTCGTTAGTGCTCTGTGCAGCTTTTTAAATAAGTCAGGAAAATAAATAATAATAAGCCAGAAAATTCCCTGAAAAGTTATGTAACACTTTTAGTGAAGACGACGACTTCCACAGGAATATAACAAATTATAGGAAACAAAATGATATTTTTGTAATTTTTATGACATTTAATAACATGGGAAAAAATTCTGGTCTATTTTTGTGTCAGCATCGCCACACAAATTCCGTGAAATACAATAGTTTCTCATTCATGACCATGGTTTTTCCTTACTTCCTTGTACGTTTCATTCTTCCTCTCCATCCCTTCCCTAACGTACACATTCCCATTTTCTGATAACGGCACTGAAAAGCATTCAAATGAGGTCTCGCCCACAATCTCATCTTGACGAAATTAATCTTTCTTCAATAACCTACTCCAGCTATTTTTCTCTTTCAACAGAAGTGGAAGTGTTTTTCCACAAAAAAAAGAACGTCGATCATTCAGACATAATACAATTCAATGCAACGAACAAAATACAGCCAAGAGAACAGCAGATCACGTACGTGTGAAGTCACAAGCCAATCCACAACTATTTTTTTTAACTCTTTTCAAGAGGAAAAATGCACCAGGGGACATGTTCTGCACTTTCACCGAAAGTTTATTACTGATCAGTAACAGTGCATATTTCGTCCTTGTTTTTGTTGCCAACAGCACCAATCACTTCCTTCTCGGATTACGTCATCATGACTTGTCGTTTTGCATGCATTTTTGGTCGGCATGATGGAATCATTTGCAAATAATGGATTTTTTTTTTAGTATTTCTTATATTCTACTCTAAAAAAAAATATTTACCACATACATGAACTCAGAGTCAAAATATTAGTCTCCGACATTCCACATAACGCGTTTTCACAACCACAAAAACATTTTCTCGACCTCCTTGCACTCTTCCAAAACAAATTCTCCAGTTTATCCGTTTTGAATTTTTTTTAACCAAGCATACTTTCGTCTATATAAAACATTTTTTCGATCCCCTTTGCACTCTTCTAAAACTAAACACCTATTCCCCATTTGTTGTACTTCCTTTTATCAAACATACCTCTCTCTTTTTCAATAATTTCATTCTTACCCACAAGAATTTTTTTCTCCAATATACACATATCCGTGCATACCTCTCTACGAAACATTCTTCAAACAACCAGGGTGTGGTTATTTTTAATACCAACCTCCATTTCAATCAAGTCTGATGGAACCTTAACCACCCATAAAAATGTCGAACAACACATCCCTCAGGTCAAAGTGTCTACCCAAATTCTATTTCAAACTTCCCTGACTTTTCCAGACCAATCGATTTCCTGTTGCTAATTACAGTAAACAACACACAATGCGCTAAAATTTGTGCAATCACAATAAATTTCAAGGCCATAAAATCGATTAATGCAAACCCCAAAGCCATTTATAACTCAATTATAGTGAATTTACAAATTCAAAAGCTGTATTAAAAAGTGTATTTCTTTACACTAAAAACTTGCACTAATTAAATATTTACAGCAACATTTCCATTCGGCCCTTTTCGAGTTCATTATAAAAGAGTTTAACTATATAATCGCAAAGCTGATGCTTCATCTTCTATTTCATTTAAAATGTGTATGACTATAAGGCAAAGGAGGTTGGTATGACCAAAATCCCTTACAGATTAAATAATTTAGCTAAAAACACTTTTTGTTTTTCAAGTTTTAGTTATATATTTGGCAAACATTTTCTTCTGAAAAATATATAGGCTTAATAATTTTATATAAATTATATTAGTTTTGGTGCAAAATGGTAACTTTTGGAAGAAGTTTAGTCAAAAGTACAGTTTTTCAGTAGGCAATGTGGTATGAAAAGCACAGTTCAGGAAAATTATTTTAATAAGTTATTTATTATAACAACGAATTACGAATTTCCCTGATTTTGGCCTTTGTATTTCAAATTTCCCTGATTTTTCCAGTTAGAAAAAATTTCCCTGACTTTTCCAGGTATTCCAGATGAGTAGCCACCCCGTCAGATTTAATACGCTTTTAGAGAACCAAGAGCATCTTTCACTCATTTTGCCATGCTGCAGCTCAGTAGGAAGGGGGTACACACCCAAAAAAATACACGACTGTGGACATTGTACCAATGCTTCTCAACACATGCAAGAGAACGAGCTATGCTCCAAAAATCCTTTCATCTCACTTTAAGAGTATATGAGGAGTTTTGGCGACAAGAAATATGCACTTTCCCCTATTGTGGTCAGAAAAGCATTTAAACGAACCAGTTTTTAACATGTATTTCAAATACCGAACCCTGATTTGAATTACAGCAAAGTACCCTTCTGAATGAACGACCTTTTGAGCCATCAAACATAACCATTCTAAGAAAACAAACCAATTACTACAATGATAGAAAAGCACTAAAACTTGTGAAAAAAAAAATTACTTCAAGGCACCACCAAATTTCATGTAAGAACTACGCTTACATCATGCTAATTAAGCTTAATGTAAAATATGGCTAGCAAGGCATTAATGTAATTGTCACCCATGCTACAAAGACATGTACACGCGATGGGCTTAACAATGATTTGAAAATCAAATAAGGTATATTATGGCGTCACAAGTCCATATTAATCAAAAAATTACATCACCAATTACAAAAAAAAAATATTGAACCATAGAAAAATTTATTGTGAACTATTAAATTTTTGTTAAATTAACATTACAAAACTTCTGACAAATTGGTCCGTAAATACATGATATTGTGCCGCGTTGAATTTTACCTCATCGTTAGTTTTCCAGAAACTCGAATTTACATGCTGAACAACAGAAATTATTGAGTGCATTATGTAGGTTGAAAAGTGAAATGGACACAGAATGAAAGTCACACATGATGAACAGTTAACATAACGTGGAAATATCAATGTCCACCAGTTTGTTCTTGATACACTTCTATCGCATCATCATTTTCCATTTCGAGCTGCTTTGGAGTATCTGTATCATTAATTCGCCTTCCATCAAACAAGAATCGCAGAGAGGTGACTGGAGAACCGACACGCTCGCTGTAGGACTTCTTTAACTTGCCCATTTGCGTTGTCATCTTGACGCGAAAGTGTATTTCGTTGGAGTCCTGCCCAACGACTTTTAATTTGATGTACTCACTATTGGCGTCGTCTTTACCTTCAGACATAGTGATGAAAATGTATCGTGAATGTATGGCAAACGTATCCCGCTGATCTTGCAGGTTTAGACTAAAGCACAATGGCGCGCAAAACACAAAACGGATTCCGAGAAAAAAGCAGTGTTGCTTAACAAATATTCCGTTTCGAAAGGAAGCATTAATAATTTTGTGCTTCTCGGATGTACGGAAAATCATCAGGTGAGTTTTTTTACTCATTAGGTGTTTGAAACCTGTTTTTAAGTGTCAGATATAGTTAAATACTTGTTAATTATTTTGATATTGGGATACCATGATAAGCGCGTGACACCACTCCACGATTCGATTTCAACCAAAAGAGGCGGCCTAGGAATTTGGGAAGCCCAATCCAGAATATTTTGGGCGGAGTCCAATATTTGGAGGATAATGCATTTAAATACGTACTTATTATACAACAGTACATTTTCGTTGTAAAGAACACTGGTATAATGAAAAATCCGTTATCACGAAACGTAGACCGATTCTCGCTATATGAATATACAATTAAAAGTCAATGTATTTGAGAAAACAACCATGCTGACCATACGCACGTTTTTAAATTTTTAAAAAGTACTGGCTTTTACTACAGTCTTTGATTTTACCATGTTTGGCGCAGTATAGCCCAGATGCTCTTGCGCCATAAAAAAGCCAAACAATCAATCAATCAATTC